>BQNB010000475.1:0-171107 GCA_026074375.1 Tanacetum coccineum | reverse complement strand
TTTTTGACTAACTCATGGGCATCTTTGTAGATTGTGGGCCAATAGAAACCGGCATCAAATACATTCCGAGCGGTGATATTGGTACTATGATGGCCCCCGGTAGGTCCTTCATGACAAGCTTTAAGAATATCAATAGCTTCTTGCCCATACACACACCGTCGAATAATTTGATCCGCACAAGTCCGAAAAAGATAGGGATCGTCACAGAAATAATGTTTGACATCCTTAAAAAACATCCTCTTTTGTTGAGTTGACATTCCTTTGATGATAAAATTCCCCGCATAGAAATTTGCATAGTCAGCAAACCCTGGGTACTTTTACAAGAAATAAACTCCAAGAGTTTCTAAAGGAAAATTTTCTTTAATGTTTGTTTTTCTAAACATCCTTAGAGGATTCTCAAGTCTAGATATGTTATGCCGCTTGGTTTTACAGCTCCTTTCGTTGTCCTACGACGTTGAAATCGAATTCCTAAAGGAGGAGAACCCACCTTAGCAATCTTGCTTTGGCATCTTTTTTGGCTAAAAGGTACTTAAGAGCGTAATGGTCCATATACACTATGCTTTTATTCATGATGAGGTATGACTGGAATTTTTCGAAAGCATACACCACAGCCAACATTTCCTTTTCCGTTGTGGTGTAGTTTGATTTCGCCTCAGTCATTGTTTTGCTTGCATAATGTATAGGCCTAAAGTGTTTCTCAATTCGTTGCCCCAGAACCGCACCTATGGCATAGTCGCTCGCATCGCACAAAAGCTCAAAGGGCTGGTCCCAGTCGGGGGCAATCAGAATTGGAGCTTTCGAAAGTTTTTTCTTTAAAATCTGAAAAGCTTGAATGCATTCTTCGGAGAAAATGAAAGGAGTGTTTTTCTCAAGGAGATGGGTCATGGGTCAGAATTTATTTTGAAAAGTCCTTGATGAATCTACGGTAGAAACCTGCATGTCCTAGAAAACTCCTAATACCTTTGACGGTAGTTGATAGGTAAATTTAGCAATGACGTCTATTTTGGCTTTGTCGACTTCTATTCCTTTCTTTGAAATTTTGTGTCCAAGTACGAAGCCTTCTTTCACCATAAAATGGTTTTTTTCCCAATTTAGAGCCAAATTAATGTCTTCACACCGTTTAAGCATCTTTTCTAAATTAGAAAGGCACGAAGAGAAAGAATTTCCGAAAACTGAAAAGTCGTCCATGAAAACTTCCATCGTCTTTTCAATCATATCATGGAAGATAGCCATCATACACCTCTGAAACGTGCCTGGTGCATTGCATAAGCCGAAAGGCATGCAATGGTAAGCAATTGTTCCATATGGGCAGGTAAATGTGGTCTTCTCTTGATCTTTTGGATCGATTGGTATTTGAAAAGTAACCCGGAAACCATCGAGGAAGTCATAAATTCGTTTCCTGTGAGTCTCTCGAGCATTTGATCCATAATCGGCAAAGGGAAGTGGTCTTTTCGGGTGGCTTCATTCAACTTACGATAATCAATACATACTCTCCATCCCGTTACAAGTCTAGTCGTTACTAATTCAATTTCATCATTGGTCACTACGGTCATCCCTCATTTTTCGGCACACTGTGCAACTGGGCTAACCCAAGGACTAGCCGAGAAGTGTAGGGTAGATTAATCTGCGTCAAGAAGTTATCAATTCAACCTCTTTCTTAATGACATCATGGATCTTTGGATTAACCCTTCTCTGATGTTGGACCGCTGGTTCGTAGTCCTCTTCCATAAGAATTTTATGAGAACAAAATTCTGGGTTAATACCCTTTATGTCGGAGAGTCCTCCCAGCGATGGCTCCTTTCCGGACTTTAAAAACCTTTATAAGCGTCTTTCATCGACACTTACAAATCTTTGGCATTATGACTGGTAACTTGTTGTTGTCTTCCAAAAATGCGTACTCGAGGTGAGGCGGTAAGTCCTTAAGTTTGACCTCGGGAGGATCATCAATTGAAGATTTGGTAGTTTTAGCTTCACAAATTTTAAGTTCCTTTCTAATTTCTGGCAAATAATTTCCTTGGTTCGAAGGTGGTGAAGGATCACTATTAAGGAGTGCTTCAAGAATAAGAATTTCCCCCTCTGGGTCATAATAGGAGTCATCAACTTCCGGTGAAGTTGGATCGTCGGCTAGAGCAAGAAAAGCATTCAGCTCTTCGAAAAGTATAAAATCACTATCCCCAAGTGGAGTGAGAGTCCGAGAAGCAATTTGAAACTAATCAGGGTCATATACGTGAGTGGGATTGCCACTCGCGATCAACATCGTCAAATCCTAAACTGTCCGAGAATACTCCCTCACAAGCTAATTCCAACAACGTCATTCGGTTTCGCCTTCATATCATTATAATTAACCGAGATCTCGAAGTTTGATCAAGTTGTAAGTAATGGCCTCATTTGACCACTCCGAAGTTAATTTCACCTACGTATACGTCTATCAAAAGCACACGATCTTAAGAAACACCTCCCATAGAAATTAGAGGTACCGAGGGGTCTGTTCAAAATCTACGACCACGAAGTCGGCTAGAAACTGGAATACACCAACTTTAACGGAGACATCTTTAGCAATACCGATCGGTCGAGAGATCAAACGGTCCGCTAGTTCTAGTGTCATGCACGTCGAAGTCAGGTTTGGAAGGTTAAGCTTTTTCCACACGGAAAATGGCATGAGATTTATGCTCGCGCCAAGATCGGCCAAGCTATAGCAGCTCATTCAATTCCAGGAAATTTACATGGAAAAAGGAATTCTGTCGGGTTCACTCTATGTTTTTTTCTCGGTAACTTGTTTAAGTATGACCGCCAAGCAACTGTTCTTCAAAAGGGTTCCAGCATCACACTAAGTTTTTCTTTATTTTAGATTAAGGCTTAGAGTTGCAGCAAATTGGGCATAAGATCAAAGCTCCATGAACTAGTTTTCGAAACTCTTGATCTTTAAAGTATTTGATTTCGTAGAATTTCTCAATTTGTTCGTTAGCGTTTTCACGGCGCTTCTCATCATTTCGCCTTGAAGGATAAGGAATCGACGGTCGGGTTAGGCATCTGCGCACTAACGGGAGCAACAACGGCTCAGAAAACTGGAATTTGGTTTTTAACTGGACAACACCGGCAGTTGGTACGTCTCGGTAAATTCCGTTATTAGTAGGAAAAACCGTGTCCTTTGTCACCTCGGTTCTACGTTCCACTACTTTAGGAGAAGAAGTAGTAGGAATCGTAGGTCCTTGATAAACAACCCCGCTTCGGGTAGTAATTCCCTTCAAGTCTTCCTTCAGGTTAGTAATCGTATTACTAGGAAGAGAAGCCTGAACTGTAAAGTCGAAGCGGTTATTAGAATTATACGAACTTAGAAAAGCATTTTCCTTAATTTGTCATCTGGTTTTGTAAACCTTGGCCTTGATTTTGCATATTCCTTAATACTGCATCATTAGCCTTGACATAATTCTCAAAATCGGTTTTTGAAACACCTTGCATTTGCGGAGCAGGAGCTTGATAAGGGTGAGCTTGGTAAACCGGTGGTTGACTAGTTCGGAGTTGTAAATTTGTCCTTGTGTAAAGTTATATCTAAACCGGTTTATGATTGAATTTGGTTCCCCGATTTTGTTGAAATTATTTCCTTGATTCGATTGAAAAACGGTTTTAATTGTTTTGAATTTTGAGGAAAACCAGAAGGTCGGATTTGGTACGCAACCATTCGAAGTCTAGCAATGGTATTTCCTTGATTGAAAAACTGCAGGCAGCTTGTGAAACTACTCTTGAATTGTCTCGATAAACATTGCCCATCAGGTGGCGGACCATTTCTCATAAGAATGAGCACCTCCACAGTTACCCCACTCTGTTTGACCGCTTTCCGGGCAACAAGGGAGCTTGGACTTTTTTGCATGTCGATAAGCAAGTTCTTCATCATATTCTTGAAGTTCGGAAACATTCGTTGTTAAGAGAGCACAACCATCGGGAGAAACCCGAGGTAAGAGAATTCGAACTCACTTTGGCAAACGATTGCCTTGTTTCTATATTTACAGAACTTTGGATTTACTCTCATAATTTTCAAAAAGCATTTTCTAAAAGTTTCCACCCGTCAGCAAATTCAATGAATCTTGATCATAGCATAAGGCATTGTAAAACGTATCTAGTTGATGTAATTCTGAAAATCCGTGATGTGGACATGCTCAAAGAAGATCATTAAATCGATCCCAAGCCTCGTAAAATAACTCGTCAAATCTTTGTTGAAATCTTGTGATTTCGTTTCGAAGATTTATCGTTTTCGAAGGAGTAAGAATTGGATTAAATGAAATTTGAAACAAGAACAATACCCATGTCAAAATTGATCGAGGTGGTTCTTTCTCTAGCCAAATCCGGGCTGAACCTTCGAGAGAAAATGGGAAAAGCATAAGCTTAATTGACGTACTCGGGACGTCCAGGAATCTCATTGTTGAGGTGATCTTGTTGAAATAACGGATGTGAGCATGTGGATCCTCTTTAGCATTGATTTCGGGAATTACGATTGCATCCTCGTACCCCTCGGTGGGTGCTTGGAGCAATTCCCCATAGTCCGGTTATCGGCCAATTGTAACTAGGATGATTATCAAAAGGTTCTTCTAAATTAAATGGTTCTACAACAGCCGGTGGGGCTTGTTGTTGACGGTTACAGTTGCGGGTTTGAGAACGAGTGCGCATGCACAAAGTAGAAAAAGAAAATTTATACTAATATATATATATATATATATATATATATATATATATATATATATATATATATATATATATAATTAGTATAAATTTTTCTGTTTTCTACTTGTGCGATGCGCACTCTTCTCAACCCGCACTGTAACCGTCACAACAATCCCCACCGGCGTTGTAGAACCAATTAATTTTAGATGAACTTTTGGATAATCCACCCCTATTCCAATGGCCTATAACCGAACTATGCGGAATTGCTCCAAGCACCCACCGAGGGTACAGGATGCAATCGTAATTTCCCAAATCAATGCTAAAGAGGATCCACATGCTCACATCCTTATTCAACAGATCACCTCAACAAAGGAGATTCCTGGACTCCCGAGTACGTCAATTAAGTTATGCTTTTTCCATTTCTCTCGAGTTCAGCCGGATTTGGCTAAGAAAGAACCACCTCGATCAATTTTGATCATGGATGATCTTGTTTCATAATTCATTAATCAAAAATTTTTTTCTTTCCTCCTTCGAAAACGAATAAATCTTCGAAACGATATCACAAGCTTTCAACAGAGGAAGAGATTTAGACAGATATTTTACGAGGCTTGTGAACGCTTTAAATCTGTCTATGAGCATGTCCACATCACGGATTTTCAGAATTACATCAACTAGATACGTTTTACAATGCCTTAAATGCTAATGATCAAGATTCATTGAATTCCACTGCGGGTGGAAACTTTTTAGATAATGCTTGAAAATTATCGAGAGTAAATCCAAAGTTCGTAATTCACGAAACAAGGCAATCGTTGCCAAAGTGAGTTCGAATTCATCTACCCCCGGAGTTTCACCCGATGTTGCTGCTCTTACAACCGAAGTTTCCGAACTTAAGAATATGATGAAGACTATGTTTATCGACAAGCAAAAAGCCCAAGCTCCCGTGCCCGTAAAAGCGGTCGAACAGAGTTGTGTAACTTATGGAGGTGCTCATTCTTATGGAAATTGTCCCGCCACCGATGGAAATGTTTATCGAGACAACATTCAAGAGTACGTTTCACAAGCTGTTGCAGCTAATTTCAATCAAGGAAATACCAATGCTAGACCTTCGATGGTTTCGAACCAAATCCGACCTCCTGGTTTTCCTCAAATTCAAAACAATTAAAACCGTTTCAATCAGAATCAAGGAAATAATTTCAACCAAAACCGGGGAACCAATTTCAATCAAAACCGTAGAAATAACTTCTACCAAGGACAAATTTATCAACCTCCGACTAGTCAACCACCGGTTTACCAAGCTCACCCTTATCAAGCTCCCGCTCCGCAAATGCAAGGTTTTTTCAAAATACCGGATTTTGATAATATGTTCAAGCTAATGATGCATTTAAGAATATGCAAATCAAGGCAAGGTTTACAAAACAGATGACAAATTTAACGGAAATGCTTTCTAAGTTCGTAAATTCTAATACCGCTTCGACTTTAAGTTCAGGTTCTCTTCCTAGTAATACGATTACTAACCCGAAGGAAGACTTGAAGGGAATTACTACCCGAAGCGGGGTTGTTTATCAAGGACCTACGATTCCTACTACTTCTTCTCCTAAAGTAGTGGAACGTAGAACCGAGGTGACAAAGGACAAGGTTTTTCCTACTAATAATGGAATTACCGAAGACGTCCAACCTCCGGTTGTCCCAGTTAAAAACCAAAATCCAGTTTCTGAGCCAGTTGTTGCTCCCGTTAGTGCGCCGATGCCTAACCCGAAACCGTCGATTCCTTATCCTTCAAGGCAAAATGATGAGAAGCGCCGTGAAAACGCTAACGAACAAATTGAGAAATTCTATGAAATCTTTAAAGATATGAGTTTCGAAACTAGCTTCATGGATGCTTTGACTCTTATGCCCAAATTTGCTTCAACTCTTAAAGCCTTAATCAAAAATAAAGAAAAACTTAGTGAGATGGCTGGAACCCTTTTGAACGAACATTGCTTGGCGGTCATACTTAACAAGTTACCCGAAAAACATGGTGACCCCGACAGATTCCTTTTTCCATGTAAATTTCCTGGAATGGATGAGTGCTTAGCCTTGGCCGATCTTGGCGCGAGCATAAATCTCATGCCATTTTCCGTGTGGAAAAAGCTTAACCTTCCAAACCTGACTCCGACGTGCATGACACTAGAACTAGCGGACCGTTCGATCTCTCGACCGATCGGTATTGCTAAAGATGTCTCCGTTAAAGTTGGTGTATTCCAGTTTCCAGCCGACTTCGTGGTCGTAGATTTTGAACCAGACCCTCGAGTACCTCTAATTCTTGGGAGGTGTTTCCTTAAGACCGGTCGTGCTTTGATAGACGTGTACGAAGGTGAATTAACCCTTCGAGTGGGCAATGAGGCCATTACTTACAATCTTGATCAAACTTCGAGATAACTGCGGTTAATAGAGAGGTAATCTCAGTAGACGAGCGAACTCTCTATCTGGATCGACGTTGTTGAATTAGCTTGTGAGGAGTATTCTCAGGAAGTTCTAGGATTTTCCGACGTGATCGCGAGTGGCAATCCCACTCCCGGATATGACCCGATAGTTTCAAATTCTTCTCCGACTCTCACTCCTTTCGGGGATAGTGATTTTCTACTTCTCGAAGAAGCTGATGCTTTTCTTGCTCTAGCCGACATCAACTTCACCGAAAGTGATGAATCCAAATATGACCCAGAGGGGGACATTCTTATTCTCGAAGCACTCCTTAATAGGATACCTTCACTCTTCGAACCAAAGGAAATATTGCCAGAAATTAGAAGGACTTACAATTTGGAAGCTAAAACTGCCCAAAATCTTCACTGATGACCTCCCGAGGTCGAGACTTACGGAACTTACCGCCACATCCACGAATATGCATTTTTGGAAGACAACAATCAATTGCCAGTCATAATTCAAAGATTTTGAGTGTCGATGAAACCCGCATCTCATAAAGGTCTAAAGTCCCTCAAAGCGAGCCACGCTTGCAACCTCTCTGACATAAAGGGAATTAACCCAAATCTTGTTCTCAAAAAATCTTATGGAAGAAGGACTACGAACCATGTCCAACATCAAGAAGGTTAATCCAAAGATCACGATTCAGTCAAGAAATAGGGTTGAAAAACTCTTTACGCCAGATTAATCTACCCAATCTCGGATAGTCCTTGGGTAAGCCCAGTGCACTGTGTGCCGAAAAAATGAGGGATGACCGTAGTGACCAATGATGAAATTGAATTAGTAACGACTAGACTTGTAACGGATGGAGAGTATGGTAATAGATTACGTAAGTTGACTGAAGCCACCGAAAAGACCACTTCCATTGTCGATATGATCAAATGCTCGAAGACTCACGAGAAAACGAATACTATTGTTTCCTCGATGGTTTCTCGGGTTACTTTCAAATACCAATCGATCCAAAAGATCAAGAGAAGACCACATTTACCTGCCCATATGGAACAATTGCTTACCATTGCATGCCTTTCGGCTTATGCAATGCACCAGGCACGTTTCAGAGGTGTATGATGGCTATCTTCCATGATATGATTGAAAAGACGATGGAAGTTTTCATGGACGACTTTTCAGTTTTCGGAAATTCTTTCTCTTCGTGCCTTTCTAATTTAGAAAAGATGCTTAAACGGTGTGAAGACATTAATTTGGCTCTAAATTGGGAAAAAAACCATTTTATGGTGAAAGAAGGCTTCGTACTTGGACACAAAATTTCAAAGAAAGGAATAGAAGTCGACAAAGCCAAAATAGACGTCATTGCTAAATTACCTCATCCAACTACCGTCAAGGGTATTAGGAGTTTTCTCGGACATGCAAGTTTCTACAGTAGATTCATCAAGGACTTTTCAAAAATCTCTCGACCCATACACCATCTCCTGAGAAAAAACACTCCATTCAATTTCTCGCGAAATGCATTCAACTTTTTCAGATTTTTAAAGAAAAACTTCGAAAGCTCAATTCTGATTGCCCCCGACTGGGACCAGCCCTTTGAGCTTTTGTGCGATGCGAGCGACTATGCCATAGGTGCGGTTCTGAGGCAACGAATTGAGAAACACTTTAGGCCTATACATTATGCAAGCAAAACAATGACCGAGGCGGAATCGAACTACAGCACAACGGAAAAGGAAATGTTAGCCGTGGAGTATGCCTTTGAAAAATTCCGATCATACCTCATCATGAATAAAAGCATAGTGTATACGGATCATTCCGCTCTTAAGTACCTCTTTAATAAGAAAGACGCCAAGGCGCGATTGCTCCGGTGGGTTCTCCTCCTTCAAGAATTCGATTTTAAAGTAATTGATACGAAGGGAGCCGAGAACTACGCGACCGATCTTTTTTCCCGATTAGAAAACCCGTATGAAAATATTCTCGATCCAAAGGAAATAAACAAAAATTTTCCTCTCGAGACACTTAATATGGTGACTTCTTGTGGTAACCCAAGTACCCTGTGGTTTGCCAATTATGCAAATTACCACGCGGGGAATTTTATTCTAAAAGGAATGTCAACTCAGCAGAAAAACAAATTTTTCAAAGATGTCAAACATTATTTTTGGGATGACCCTTTTCTATTCAAAACAAGTGCGAATCAAGTGATCCGGCGATGTGTTTCGAGCCAAGAAGCTGTCGACATCCTCACAGCTTGCCATAGTAGACCCACCGGGGGACATTACGGTGCCAACTACACTGCCAAAAAGGTTTTTGATTCAGGATTTTATTGGCCCACAATCTACAAAGATGCCCACGAGTTAGTCAAAAACTGTGACTCATGCTAGTGTAAAGGAAAAATTTCACAGCGTGATGAATGCCATTAAAAAAAATTCCATCCCAAGTGTGTGAAATCTTTGATGTCCTGGGGCCATAGACTTCAAGGGACCATTTCGTCATCTAGAGGAAATAAAACTACTCGTAGCCGTAGATTACTAACCAGAATGGGTCGAAGCCAAGCGCTCCCACTAACAATATAGAGTTGTGTTAAGTTTTTGAAATCTCTTCATTCCGATCGGTACATCGAGAGCTATTATAAGCGATCGTTGGACCCATTTCTGTAATGATAAATTTGCTAAAGTAATGTATAAGTATGGGGTCACTCATCGTCTTGCTACCGCTTACCACCCTCAAACGAGTGGTCAAGTCAAAGTGTCGAATCGTGGGTTAAAACAATTTAGTAAGGACGTTGGAAGAAAAAACCGTGCCTCGTGGTTCAGAGAAGTTCTCTCAAACCTAACAGTGTTTGCGTGAAGTCTATAACGACCCACCCACACCGTACATAGATTATTAACAAGTCTCTCCATGTTAAACACCTTGATAAAACGCACAAAACCAAACCTTTTTCTGGCTTTTGATCTTTTGTTTGGTATATACGCATCCACCATGTTCCCATATATCGAACACGTCTTGAAAAGATCCCTAGCAGAAAACGAATCAGGAAAATTTATGATAAACACTGATGCAGATATCTTCTGGACCTCATCATCCTTAGATCGATGACTACCCATGAGATCCGATGACCACAACTGAAAAAAGGATTTTAATTGAAAAAAGTAAATTAGGGTTTTGAAAATTAGGGCTTGTAACAGAAAATTGGGTTTGAAAAACAAATGAGAAAAACGACGGGAAAATAAATCAAAACAAATCTCTATCCTCTCAAGGTAAAAAAATTGCCTAACACGCTCGTTATGAGATCAATCAACAAGTAATCGATCTCAATTACAAGGGTTATAGCAATCATTTCACAAAAGAGTCAGAAGATCAGAATGATTCATGATTCGCCGTCATGGTATTAGGGTTTTTAGTTATCTTTTGCCACTTTTTGTCATTGTATGTAAACTACTAGTTTAATGTGATTGAAGATATTGATGTAGTTGAACAAGCGACTAACGCTTCTTGAATTTCATACTTTGATTAGATTCACATTTTTCATATATCATACTTTGTTTAGATTTGGTTTTTTCTATATTTTTGCTGTATTGTTTTGAAAAGTCTTATGCGGATCTTAATTCATCTATGTTTAATTAAATACTTATTGTTTTATGGATTAGCAGATTTAATGTTTTTAAATGAATAAAAATGCAGATTGTTAAGTTACATCCTTAGAATCACATGTGTATCTATCAGAATCACATGTGATTTACACAAAAATCACATGTGATTCTTTCAAAATCACATGTGATTCTATGAAAATCACATGTGATTCTACCATTATGTTTTTCAAAAGATGTAAACATTCTTCAAGGTAGCAGATATAAAATCATACTGAATCAAAGTAGCAGGTAAAAACAATAATCAAAGTAGCAGGTAAAAATCCATTTCATATACTACCATCAGTACTTGTTCAATACTACATCATCATCTAAACTTGACACGACCATCAATTTTAACTACAAATACTACAATCAGTTTTAACCCATCAAACTACCATTCACAATCACTTACAAAAGACCATCAGACTACCATCAGTTCTATCCAAATCACTTGTTCTTTACTGCTTCCTCCTCTTGATTCTCAACCACATTCTTCGTCTTAGTTGGATCACGCTCGGCCCTGTTCTTGATTGCATCAACAGTAATAGAAATCCTTGTTTGCTCATCATTCTTTGTCTCGAACTTGTAAGCCAAATCACACATCTTTTGTGCATGGACATTAAACTCATGCAACATAATCTTGGTAGCAATTTTGAACTCAATTTTGATAGGACCTTTCTCTTATACAACTTCTTTTGATATTCGTCTAACAGAAGACTTGGTATTAGGCATTCGCGTAGGCTACAAGACTTCATTTGCCTTGGAAGATTTCTTATAGTTCTTTTATCTTTCACAAGTCCACCTACATAAAAAACAATTGATAATGAAAAATTAAATGTTAAAAAAAACCTTAACAGCATTAACAAAAATCACATGTGATTCTTCACTAAAGAAGATTTTTAAAAGACATAAATTCTATAAATTCTAGCAAAAGACAAATAGATTTGTAACACCCTCAAATCTGAGTACGCAGCAGAATGTTGAATATCCGAGGGCGTTATTTTATGGATCAATAGCACAAGATCTGAGAACGACTACTAAACGTGTCGTATGAAAAAGATACATTGGACTAACAAAATACTTGTTTGTTACATAAGCCCATGGCTTCAAATTGTTTAACAATATGAATAAAGATTTCGGTTTATAACAATTGTCCCTAAAATGTAATAAGACCCAAAATCTTAAGTGTTGACTCTTCAATTATTGACTTCCAATGTATCATCGCACCTCGTGCCTTATTGACCTGAAAAACATGCTTAAAATATCAACATAAAGTTGGTGAATTCATAGGTTTATGTAAATCAATAGTAGGACCGCAAGATTTCCAAGTGTATGATTAAGCAACAAATGCAAACATCATAAAAAGTAATTACGTTTTCCTAAGCTCATGACACCGAGGCTCGACGTATATGAATGCAAATAAATTTGCCAACAAGTGTCCGTGAATGATGTGCTAACCCTGCAACATCCCAAATTCGACATGGTATGCGTTCGTTCCCGGTGATAGCTAGTCACCCGAACGGGGATTGTCAATCCCTAATAGATCTATTCATAACATTCGCGCTCACAATCCAGTAATTGACAATTCATGATAAAGGGCTCAATGGGTTATTGCTACTTAGGCAAACACGTAATCATAGTATAAAATGTACACTTGCGTCCAATTTGTAAAACAAAGCATGTTCTCACCCCAAGGATGTAAATCATTTAAATAACAGTAAAACATGGGGCTATGAACTCACCTTAGTAAATAGTCCTCTGAAATGATATTAGATATCCAAGTATGAATCACACCGTCAGATACCTAAGTAAATACGACCAGTCTTAGTCTACAAATTTAGGCTAAAGACTCAATGTATAAACTACAATAAGTTGCTAGTTTATATATATTGTTATCACTTGTGTGGTGGTGTACGTGTTTAATGTATTTGAAATTGTTGATGGCTCTTGGAAAGGTAAACTATCCCATACGTCCTTGTCTACGTATAACGATTATTAATAAATGTTCGTATTTATTAAATCGTAGGTTTAACTCGTATATTTCCTGAATACAACTCGTCCGATAAGTTAAATGTTTATGAATTCACTTTCGTTTACCAAATACTCTTAAGTTTCTAATAATTACCAAACAGCCCATGGGTATATAAAATATATACTATTTTACATTTCAAACCCTTAAGTTTTCATAATTACACATTTAGTCCTTTAACTTTACAAAGTTACACTTTAGGTCCTTATAGGTTTGAAACAGCCCTAAATTTCCAGAATTGACAGAAATAGTCCCTGGACTAGTTAAATTTTGTAAATGACAGTTTTGACCCCTTAGTTTGTACATTGACACTCTTAGTCCCTCAATTAGTAAAAATCGCATTTTAACTCCAATTAAGTCCTAACAAGTGACATTATGTTTCATTAAGTCCAAATAAGTCATATAAGCTGCCCTAGCTTATAAATAAGCTTTAACGAACTTATTTTGACTTAATGGGCCTTATTGGGCTCGTTAGGGTCCAATAAGCGTTCTAGGGGTTCGTTTAAGTTTCAAGAAGCACAATTGCCTCCATTAATCTTATTCAAGTCTATTTAGTTGGAAATAAGCTCGGGAGAGCTTATTTTGGCTTTTTCGAGCTTATTGGGCTTATAAGCTCAATAACTTAACCCGAACAAAAATAATAAGATCCATTTGGCATCCTTAGCTTATTTCCCATCCTTATTAAGCCTAATAAGTCTGTTTTCGATTTAGCTTATCCCAATAAGCCAATAAGCTCTTGTAAATGGGTTGTTGGGCCCATTAAAGGCCCGAATGGACTTTAAAGCTTTCAGTTATGTCCATTTAGGTCCATTGACTACATTAGAGTTCATTAAGTATGTTTAGCTTATGTGAGTTCCTCAATAAGCTGCTTCGAGCTTATTGTGAGCTTATGGCTCGTATAGGGCTCGTTAATGGGCTAGTGAGCCCATTAAGGATGCGGTGTGTTTCCGAAAAACATTGCAAAGCCCAAGTCGAACAAATAAGCATTCCTAATCCATATTTATACTTGGATAGCTTATTCATAAGGCGTAGCTTATTTCACGTGACTCGTTGGGCATGTTAGGCCTTCAACAGTGGGCTGCCAAGCCCAAGTGACTCGAACCTAGCCCCTTTGATTCTATCTTTAACAGGCTTCAAAAGCTTGTTAGTAGATTGGCAATTACGGGTGTAGTTACTTCTCCAGATGATCTAAATGTTAAATTTTTGAGGAGCTTACCTTCTGAATAGGATACACATGTGGTAGTCTGGATGAACAAACCCAACTTTGATACTAAGGGTTAAGAGATCTGCTGATGCTAACAATGATGATAAGAACTTGGCATTTCTAACCACTTCAGGTACAAGCAGTACCAAAATTAATACTGTTAATCCTGAAGTTAGTATTGGTAACACCAAAGTTAATACTGCCAGTACTAAAACTAGTACTGCTAGTTTCAGTGATGCCACAATATATGCCTTTTTATCCACTCAACCACAAGGGTCTCAACTAGTTCATAAAGATCTTGAGCAAATTCATGATGATGATTTGGAAAAAATGGATCTAAAGTGGAATATGGCACTACTGAGCATGAGGGCAAGAAAGTTCTATCAGAGAACTGGAAGGAAGATCATCATTGATGGAAGCAGTACTGCTGGTTATGATAAATCAAAGGTAGAATGTTTCAACTGCCATAAAATGGGACATTTTGCCAGAGAATGCAGAGCACCAAGGAGTAAAGACAACAGAAATTGGAATCAAGGTGGCTCATCAAAGGCAGTAAGGATTGAAGATGCTTCTGAAAAAGCAATGTGTGCTATAGATGGTGCTGGATTTGATTGGAGTGACATGGCAGAGGAAGAAATTCAAGCAAACATGGCTCTCATGGCATTCTCAGATGCTGAGGTATCAAATGATAAATCTTGTTCTAAATCTTGTTTGCAAAATTATGAAGCTCTAAAGAAACAGTATGATGATTTACTTGTTAAATTAGATGATACTGCTTTTAAAGCTTCTACATACAAAAGAGGTTTATCAATTTTAGAAGGGCAAATTCTTAAATATAAAGAATCTGAAGTTCTTTTTTCTAAGGAAATTGCTTTGCTTAAAAGAAGTGTAGGTCACAAAGAGTATCTAATGGGATTACTTAAGACTGAACTTGAAAAGGTTAAGGAAGAAAAGGAGGGTTTTGAGTTTAAAATTGCAAAGTTTGAAAAATCATCAAAAGACTTAGATCAGTTGTTAGCAAGTCAGATAACTGACAAAAGCAAAAAGGGTTTTGGTTATAATGTTGTCCCCTCACCTCATCCTTTGATTCTAAATAGCCCAACACCTTTAGACGTATCTTATTCAGGTCTAGAAGAATTCAAACAACCTGAGGTAAATGAGTATGGTCCCAGGGATTCGAGTGTAAAACCTACCACTAGTTGTGATAAAGAGTCAGATAATTCTAAGGAGAATACTGATGACTCTTTAAAACAACAACAAAAGACTGATTCTAGCTCTGTTAAGTCTCCACTTAAGGCAGACAAGGATTGGAAATAAAAGTTTTTCTGTCCTGCTAATCAAGTTAGGGAAGAAGAACCTAAGAAAGCTAGAGAGAATAATGATGCTCCAATTATTGAAGATTGGGTGTCAGATGATGAGGATGATGTTGAGCCTATCCCTAAGGTTGAAAAGAAAACTGTTATACCTACTGCTACGAAGAAAGAGTTTGTTAAACCTGAAAAACATGTTAGGAGGTTAGTTAGGTATGCAAAAATGTACAGGTCACAAGGACCTAGGGGGAACCAAAGGAATTGGAATGGTCAAAAATCCAATCAATTAGGATGTAACTTTGTTTTTAATAACAAGGAGTGTTTTATCTGTGGATGCTTTGATCATATTCAATACAGCTGTCCTAATGTAAACAAACATATGGTTCCAAGAGCAGTCTTAATGAAGACTGACCTAAAAATTGTTAATACTGCAAGGCCTGTTAATACTGTTAGGTCTGTTAACACTGGCAGATCTTTTAGTACTGCTAGGTCTTTTAATACTATTAGGCCCTCTTATACTGCTCACCCAAAATCAACAGTTCATATATTTTTAAAATCAAGCACAATCAATTGTTCAAAGGCCCTTTTACAAGAAAACAACATTAACAAAAAGGTCTTATAATCAAAATGTTAATACTGATAGGCAAAATGTTAATACTGACAGGGCAAGGGGATTTAATGTTGTTAAGCCCTCAGCATGTTGGGTTTGGAAACCCATCAAATTCACAGCTAAATGATAAAGGATTTGTTGATAGTGGATGCTCAAGGCACATGTCTGGAAACATAGCCCATCTTTCAGATTTCAAAGACTTTGATGGAGGTTATGTTACTTTTGGTGGAGGAGCAAATAGAGGCAGAATTACTGGCAAATGTACTATTAAAACTGATAAACTTGATTTTGATGATGTATACTTTGTCAAAGAGTTAAAGTTCAACCTCTTTAGTGTCTCACAGATGTGTGACAAAAAGAACATAGTTCTTTTTACTGACTCTGAATGTCTTGTCCTATCTCCTAATTTTAAGTTGCCTAATGAAAATCAGATACTTCTTAAAATTCCTAGACAGGATAACATGTACAGTTTTGATATGAAAAACATAGTTCCTAAAGATGGTTTAACTTGTCTAGTTGCAAAGGCTACATCTGAGGAATCAATGCTCTGGCATAGGAGGCTTGGTCATGTCAATTTTAAAAATATTAATAAACTTGTCAAAGAAAATCTTGTAAGAGATTTGCCTTTAAAAAGATTTGAGAATGACCAAACTTGTGTTGCCTATCTTAAAGGCAAACAATACAGAGCCTCTTGTAAGACCAAGGCCTTTAGTCCCATTACTAAGCCATTGTTTATGCTGCACATGGATCTCTTTGGTCCAACTTTTATTAGTAGTCTAATGCATAAAAAATACTGCTTGGTAGTTACTGATGATTATAGTAGATTTTCATGGGTTTTCTTTTTAAGAACTAAGGATGAAACTAGTGAGATCCTTAAACACTTTATCAAAGAGGTAGAAAACCTTGTGGATAAGAAAGTTAAAATAATCAGAAGTGATAATGGGACAGAGTTTAAAAACAAAGTGATGGATGAGTTCTGTAGGGAAAAAGGTATCAAAAGAGAATATAGTGTAGCAAGGACACCTCAGCAAAATGGTGTAGCTGAAAGGAAGAATAGGACTCTCATTGAGGCTGCTAGAACAATGTTAGCTGACTCTAAGTTACCTACAACATTTTGGGCAGAAGCTGTTTCTACTGCTTGCTATGTACAGAATAGGGTCTTAATAGTCAAGCCTCATAACAAGACTCCTTATGAACTCTTTAGAGGTATTAAACCAGCTATAGGCTTCATGAAACCATTTGGATGTCATGTTACTATTCTCAATACCTTAGATAAGTTGGGCAAGTTTGATGGAAAAAGTGATGAAGGTTTCTTTGTTGGATATTCCTTAAGTAGCAAAGCTTTTAGGGTATACAACATTAGAACCAGAAAAGTTCAGGAAAACTTGCATATTGGGTTCTTAGAGAATAAGCCTATGATAGAAGGAAATGGTCCAAAGTGGCTGTTTGATCTTGATTCTCTAACCCAATCAATGAATTATGTACCAGTGGTTGCAGGGACTTTTTCTAATGATTTTGCAGGTATACAAGGAGTTTCTGAGTCTAGTACATCTTCTCAACAAGATCAAGATAATCAAGATTGTATTGTAATGCCAATTTGGAAGGATGCTTCATACTTTGATGATGCTTTACCCAGATCTGTTGCTGATGCTCAAATACAAGATCAAAATGGGTTACATGATGAGATTGATGATTCAGAAAAGACTCATGATGATAGCAGTCTTCAGAATAATGGTACTGCTGATCAACAAGTTAATACTGCCCGGCTAGAAGTTAATACTGGTAGTAGAGAAGTTAATACTGATGTCCCTGAAGTTAATACTGCTACTCCTGAAGACTTGCTGGGACCAAGTCCTACATCTGAAGACACGCAAGTGGAGGATTAAGAAATTGAATAGGGGAACATTCTACCATCTTATGTAGTTCCTACCACTTCTCACATAAGAATTCACAAAGATCACCCAATTGATCATGTGATTGTTGATGTGCAGTCATCTGTTCAAACAAGAAGAATGACAACTTCTTACTCTGAACTAGGATTTCTTAGTGCTATATATGAAGGAAAGACTCACCAGGATCTTCATACATGTCTTTTTGTTTGTTTCCTCTCTCAAGAAGAACCAAAAAGAGTTTCTCAAGCTCTTAGAGATCCAGCATGGGTAGAAGCAATGCAGGGAGGGAAAAACTTTTTCAGTTCAAACTGCCAAAAGGTCTGGATTCTTGTGGATTTACCAAAAGGTCATAGAGCAATTGGTACAAAGTGGAGGTATATAGAACAGAAAGATGAATGGGGGATCTTGTCATCAGAGAAACAAAGCAAGACTTGTTGCTCAAGGACATACTCAAGAAGAGGGCATAGACTATGATGAAGTCTTTGCTCCTGTGGCTAGAATTGAGGCCATCAAACTGTTCCTGGCTTATGCTTCTTATATGGGTTTTATGGTCTACCAAATGGATGTAAAAAGTGCCTTCTTGTATGGTCAGATTGAAGAGGAGGTATATATATGTTAACCTCCAGGTTTTGAAGATCCTGACCATTCAGATAAAGTCTATAAGGTAGTGAAAGCATTATATGGCCTGGATCAAGCACCCAGAGCTTGGTATGATACTTTGGCCAATTATCTCTTGTGCAATGGTTTTGAAAGAGGAAAGATTAACCAAACATTATTCATCAAGAGACATAAGGGAATATCTAGCTTGTTCAATCTATATGAGATGAACATTATTTTGGATTACAAAGATAGGGAATTATGTGATGAGTTTGAGAAGCTTATGAAGGATAAGTTTCAAATGAGTTCTATGGGAGAACTCACCTTCTTTTTGGGATTACAGGTCCAACAAAACAAGAAAGGAATTTTTATCAGTCAAGATAAATATGTCCATGAGATTTTGAGAAAGTTCAACTACTCAGATGTGAAGTCTGCATCTACTCCCACAGATTTGGAAAAGCCTTTGGTTCAAGATGGAGATGTTGCTGATGTTGATGAACATCTTTATAGATCTATGATAGGATCTTTGATGTACCTAACATCATTCAGGCCAGATATCATGTTTGCAGCATGTGCATGTGCAAGGTTTCAGGTTTCTCCAAAGTCTTCCCATTTCTTAGATGTTAAGAGAATCTTTAGATACCTTAAAGGAAAACCATCATTAGGCCTTTGGTATTCTAAGGATTCTCCATTGGAATTAGTTGCTTACACTGATAGTGACTATGTTGGAGCTACACAAGATAGGAAGTCAACAACTGGAGGTTGTCAGTTTTTAGGAAATAGACTGATCTCTTGGCAATGCAAGAAATAAACTGTAGTTGCCACTTCTACAACTGAAGCTGAATATGTGGCTGCTGCAAGTTGCTGTGGACAGGTTCTCTGGATACAAAACCAACTGCTAGATTATGGGTACAATTTCATGGATACTGTTATTTACATTGACAATACTAGTACTATCTGCATAATTGAAAATCCTGTTCAACATTCTAAAACAAAACATATAGAGATTAGGCATCATTTTATAAGAGATTGCAATGCTAAAAAGTTGATTCAAATGGCTAAAATTGACACTCAACATAATGTACAGATCTTCTTACAAAAGCGTTTTGATGCTGGTAGATTTCAGTACTGTGGGCTCAAGTATTGGAATGCCATTCCCCTAATGGCCAGATATCTCTTGCTTGTATTTTTCAAGTTTGTTAAATGTTAGTAACTGTTAAGTCTTTGTAAATTATACTGCTAGTTTATCATTTAGTACTGCTGAGTTATATTTATAACTGTTTGTTTAAAACTGTTACCTTATAGTTAGTACTGCTAGTTATATATGTGTCTCATTGTTAATCCTGTTTATAAAAGCACTTAATATGCTAAACAAGAAAATGGTTAGTTATGTTGTTTTCTTGGTTCTTAAGCTACTCTTTCAGGATAAGCACATGAGTGTGAAATTGGTTACTCAATGGTTCAATATTTGAGGGGAGGAATGTTGGTTGTTCTTGAAGTGTTGTTGTAACACCACACAACAATTGGTCATCAGATTCGCACCATGTTAATAGACATCAAGTATTGACTAAGTCCCAAACATCCAGGCTATTTGGTAAAGACTTCTCAAATCCGTTGATAGTTGCTAGTTTACTCAAAACTATATGGTCATCAATGCACCATGTTTTCATAATGAAGCATTGGCTAGTCCAATAGCAAACGGCTATTGGTAAAGACTTCTCAAATCCATTGGATTAGTTGATAGTTTTACCTCAAAATTATATGGTCATCAATGCACCATGTTTTTACAATGAAACATTGGCTAGTCAAAGCAAACCGGCTATTTTGGCTAATGGACTAATCAAATCCGTTAATGGCTGGTAGTTTGCCAAAAACTATAATTTGTGTGCATTGTGAGCCAAAAAGAATAGAGAGAATTGGTGAGCTTAAAAACAGAAAGAGAGATGTGTGAAAAATAGACAGAGTGAAAAGTGAGCCAAAAGAATTAGGCTTACTCACTCTCGCTCGCAGCTTACTTAAAACAGAAAGAGAGATTGTGTGAAGTTATTTTTGAGTAATACAAAACTTTGGAGTTTGTACTGCTTTTGGGTGGAGAAGTTAATACTGCTGGGCTTATTTTAGTACTGCTAGACCAAATTTAGTACTGCTGGATGACCGTTAGTACTGTTTGGGCCTAACAGATTTTTCATTAATTAATAGAGCCGTTGAGATATTTCCGCCAAATTCCTATGATATAGGGGTTTGACCAATTGGACTTTCGTGATCTTTATATATATATGTTAAATTTAATCACGATAACTTCAAATTTCTTTAAATTGGTCAAATAATATCTCTACGTTTTCTCTATATAATTGCAATTAACTTTCTCCAGCCTTCATACTTACATACACGATCATATCCCACTCGATTACTCACAGTTTTATTCATGGCAAACTTGGAATTTTGTGACAAGCACAACATGGTAGCATTTTTAGAGAAATCTACAGGAAGTGCAGGGTTTCATCAAGTCATCGATTTCCTAAATCGAAGTCACATTTGTTATGCACTCACAAAGAAGCCAGCTGTTTCTGTCTCGTTTATCAAACAATTTTGGAGGTCTGCTGAAGCTTCTACTGATGATAATGGAGAAGTCAAGATTAATGCTACCATTGATGGTCACTCACTGTCTATCACCGAAGGATCTTTAAGACGACATCTCAAGTTGGCTGATCAAGATGGTATTACTTCTATTCCCAACTCGGAGATTTTTGAGCAATTGGCACTTATGGGATATCACACTGATTCAGATAAGTTAACCTTTCAAAAGGGTGCTTTTTCACCTCAATGGAGGTTTCTTATTCACAATATTCTTCATTGCCTTAGCCCAAAGAAGACTGCTTGGGAGCAGTTTAGTAGTAACATTGCCACTGCTGTTATCTGTTTAGCTACCAATAGGAAGTTTAATTTTTCTAGGATGATTTTTGAGCATATGGTGTCTAATATTTCAAGCCCCCATAAGTTTTTAATGTACCCTAGATTCATTCAAATATGCCTAGATATGCAGAGGAACCAACTTCAACCACACTCAAGAACATATCCTGTACCCTCTCTTAGCAACAAAGTTTTTAACAACATGAAGAGGCCTACAAAGGGATATTCAGGCCAGGAAGTTGCTCTATTCCCTACTATGCTAGATGTTACTGAACCTTCCACTTCACCTTCAAGAATCACATCTTCACCTTTACCCTCACCTGAACCTTCACCTTCACACTCACCTGAACCTTTAACTCAACACTCACCTGATAATACCACTGCTGCTGCATCACAACCATCACCAACCCAACCATCACCAACACATCCATCACTTGGAGCAGAACACCACTTTCCTATACCCCATGACCCACCTCTCCATGTTGTTCACTCACATGGAAGTGATGAGGGTAGCTTGAAACTTAATGAATTAACGAATTTGGTTACCAAACTTTCTGACAGGATTGGCATTTTGGAGGATGATTTGAGGAAGACAAAGAAAACTTACAGCTCTGCTTTCACTAAGCTCATTCTCATGGTCAAGAAATTAGAGGCGCAAGTCAAGATTGGGAAAGCAAGGAGAAAATCTAGGATTGTTCATTCAGATGATGAAGACATTAAAGATGATTCTTCCAAACAGGGGAGGAAATTATCTGATGCAGAAGTTCAAGAGAAAGCAAGTAGTGAAACTGAACCCTTTCTTCAAGAAGTGAATCCAACTTAAGTCATTCAAGAGTAAGAAAACAATGAGAAAGGGAGTGCCGAAATTAGTACTGCTGGAGTAATAAAAGATACTGCTAGTGAAGAAGTTCCAATAGTTAGTATTGCTGAGGTAAATCTTAGTACTGCTGGAGGAACTGTTACTTATACAAGAAGGAGAAGTCAAATCCCAATAATCTTATTCATTATAAACATTCGCTGCAACGAAATTAACAAGTTCAATGATAGTAAAAAAAAAAAATAATGGCTCAGATGGTTTATCTAACTTTATAGGCAACATGTAATCAGTAATAAAGAAACTTTAACTCACTTTGTAGAGGTTCCATGAGAAAACATTTGCATGTTAAAATTATATTAATATTATCACCCCAAAAACTTTGTAAAAAACGAAAAGCATGTAAAACGAGGGCTCTGAAACCAGAAACACCTTGAGGATGCTTACAAAAATTGTTGACGAAGTGTAAAAAACACAAAATATATCAACAAGCACTAAAGTCACACATCGCAAAAAATTAAGATCAAAAATTGCAAAAAAAAGACAACAACATACAAAATTATAAATAGTCTGAAAAAAAAGATACGGCCGGGGGGGGGGAGTAGCGTTAAGCTAGACAAAGGGGATGGGTGGAGAGGTATAGGGAGTATCCTCCTAAAGGGATTGGATAGATCGGGACATCGGGTGTCGGGGGGGGGGGGTGGGGGGGGGGGGGGGGGGAGGGGAGGGGGGGGGGGCTAGCGTTATTTTTATGAGGGGTCAGGTGGGGTCGTGGGAAGGTTGCGAGGGGGGGGGGAGTTTGGGTCTCTGGTTTGAGGGGATAGGGGGGGGGGGGGGGGGGACTGTATGTAGAGGGAGAAGGAGAGGGGAAGTGTGAAGTTGGAAGAGTGGGGGGGGGTGGTTAGAGGAAATTGGGTATTGTTTGGTAGTGGGTAGTATATCTCCTTATATTTTTTTTGTTTATTTAATCTTTTATCAAATTTAATATGTTCTTCTAATCATTATTACTCAACTTTTATAAAGTGATATATATCTACAGAGTCTATAATAAGAGAAAAATGTCGTTAAAATTTACGATTATCATTTATAAAATAATAGGGCGTTTTGGGGGGGGGGGGGGGGGGGGGGGGTTTTTTTTTTTTTTTAAAATTTAATTTATTTAGCACCAGAATTTAACACTTTGCGAAAAATAAATTTGTTATTCAAAGCATAAGTTTTTTTTTTTTTTTTTAATCTATTTAACGCCATTATGTATTTTTTACCTTCTCTTATCCCTTCACTCCACCATTTTGCCTAACCTGTTTTTTCCCACCACCCCATTTTGGGGGTGTGCCAAATCACCTTTGGGGGGGGGGGTGGGGAGGTTGATGTGTAGGGATGGGGTGGATGTTTGGTTATGGGTTTTTTGTAATTTCTGGTTTATATCTTATGTAATCATTTGTTTATACTTTTTTTACTGTTTTTCTATATTTTTTTTTTTTTTAATTTTTATTATTCTTTTCGTTTTGGAGTTATTTTATATTTAAAGTTTTTTCTGAGTTTATTTAAGTTTTATAATTATAACTCTGATCTGACGTAACTTCTCCCGTATACAAGATCAGACAATATAATAATTAATATAATATTTTTTGTGTTTTTTTTGTTTTTTTTTGTTATATTTTATTTATTATTTTAATTATATAATTTTAAATTTATAATTCCTTCCAATACACATCTCAACCCCCACATAACATACCCCCTTACAACCCCCCACATCTACTCCCTTTCCTTGAAAACATAAATTAATAGACTTTTGAAAAGTTATAAAAAATAAAAAAAAATATATTATATATAATTATAAATATCTAATCTATAATTAAAAAAAATAAAAAATAAAAAACAAACAAAATAAATAACACACACAAACAAATTCAAACGAAAGAAGACGTATCTCCGATTAAAGAAGAAAAAAGTCTTACCCCCCTCCCCCACCCCACTGTTCCCACCCCCCCCCGCGCGCGGGGGGGCGGGGCGCCCCCCCCCCCACCATATAAACTAATAGTAAAAAAATAAAACATAAAAATATATAAAATAATTATAATTTTATAAATATATAAGAAATTAGAGGTAAAATATTATTAAACAAAATCAAAATTATAAAAGAATAAAACCCTTGGGGAGCCCGACCTTATAACTTTTTTTTTTTTTAGGGGTCCTGTTGGGGGGGTAGTTATGGGTGATTATTGTGGGGGTGTTTGTTGGGTGTGGTTATTTGGGGGTGCAGTGATGTGTAAGTGGGTGGGGTGGCTGATTTGGTGGGTGGTGAGTGTTTAAATGCTTGATTCTTTCGAGGACGTTCTCGTATTTGAAAGTTCTATATTTTTATGAGGTTTACAAAAATATAACTTTCTGTCATGAATAGTAACTTTTATAAAAATAGTTTTATAAAAGTATTAATTGTCGTAAACTCGCGAAATTCATAACTCGTTCGTTATTAATTGAAAAATTACGATTCTTATCATTTTGGAATCCTAAAAATATGTATTATTTATTAAAAATACTAACCCTTGCTGTTTGAAATTTTTATAAAAATGTTTTTATAAAAATTTATTTACGACTTCGTTTATTAACGTATAACTTGTTTTTAACGTAACTTTTTCGTTATTAATCCGTTTAACAAGTTTCTTACTTTTTCGGAATCGTCGTGAAATGTATTATCTTATAAAAATATAAAATGAGTATGTAAAAATTCGAATTTGGGACAGAATGTTTATGCTTGTTTGTTAAGTCCATTTTTGATCTTTTCTTTATACTTTACCACTTTTGTATTTTACCACAAGTCTCATATATCTTGTATATTATATATCATCCTTATATTATCACTTACTTGTCCATAATAGTCCTTATGTGTCCAAGTTACCAAGGTTAACTAATCCATGATAATACTTAAAATTATAACTTTACTTAAGAAATCTCTAATTTACTAGTTTTGTCAATAATCATTTTTATACATAACCAAATGGGTACAAGTGTATTTCTTTCCATATGACCTTATTTTAGTGTTCTATTAACATGATTAAAAGTCCATAATCAATATTAACATGTCTTATGTATTTCTTTAAGTTGAAACATATTATGAAGTTATGAAAACCCTAATTAATCCATAATCATGTTTACACCAAAACAATATGATACAACATTTTCTCATCCTTTTTAACATAATGTAAGTAATAACACAACATATATAAAAGTGTGTAAAATGATCATTTCAAGTATAAACTTCATTTTCATGAATAAAACCTAAATGGTGATATAAGCTAAATAGAATGATCATATGCATAATAATGAAAGATATAGCAACATAAAGAGTTTAAATGGACCTTATGATGAATGATGGTGATGATAATCAAGTGCTAAACCCTTGTTTAGCCACAAAACCCAAGCTTGCACTTAATAAACCCTAACTTTCTTTTACTTGAGAAATGAATGGAAATGTACTGGAAATGAATGGAAATGGTGATTCAATGCTTGCAAATGCCTTAGTATACCTTAGAATAGATGTATATAGGAGTGTATGGATTGTAGAAAAATTGCTATGGGTTTGATTGGGTAACTAAATTTGAGCCGTGAGCATCTTATAGAACAAAAGAGATGGTTTGGTTTTGATTTTTTTTTTGTTCTAAGTGATCAAAGTGTAAGATGATATACTTTGTTACTTCTCTTTATGTAATGTATAGTATGGTTCAAGTAATGGTCCAAGGAAGTCAAAGTAAGGTGCAAAAGCATGGTTTCTTAGTCTTAAGGTAGGCCCACAAGAGTTAAAAGGACAAGTATGGTTTTACTTACATGAAGTATGGTGCTCATTTGACCAAGTTGTAAGTCTTATCTTATTTTTCATGTATATATTTGTATATAATGCATGATTTTCGGTGGAACAAAGATATACATGATATATTTATGTAATTTTGTGTATTGGGTATAAAAGAGGGTATTTTGAAGCGTAGGAACAGTTTTTTGGTGGTTCCTGGAGTGCCTCAGAAAACGAAATTTTAAACGCGCGAAACTATACACCTTTACGTATCCGATAAAAATAAAATGAACAAAGTTATTAATTATCCTTAAAATAATTATATAACCCTTGCTTGATGTAAACATTTAATTGTTTGATGCCCGTTTACATTGAACGCTAATTTTTGGCTTACGCGATTTAAACTTAATTCACGAATTTACAAGCAAACGCGTACAATGCTAAAAATGAATAGTACATTTATTGACGTCGTCAAAGACTTGAAAACACAGGGTGTTATAGATAGGCTTTTTGGGTGTAATCCTAAAAATTTACCAATGTAAACAAGTTACTCCAATTAAATCCATAATACTCATTATTGTGGTCTCGAGTGATATACCAAGCCAAGTTCTAATGTCTACAACATCACTGGCACACTCATATTTTGTGGAATTTGGGTAAGCATTTGGAAACGGATATGCTAAATTCTCACAATATCTAACAAGGGTTATTATGTGTGGGTTATGTATCAAGTAATTTTCACAAAAGTATGCTTGAAATTTTTTTAAATTTTGAGCATAATTTAAGCATTTTAATCATTTTAATGTGAAAAATAGGACAAGTAAACATTCTAATTCCATCCCCCCACTTGAATTATACAATGTCCTCGTTGTATAGATAAAATATTAAAAATACAGGAATTAAAAAGAATTAGAATGAGAAACTCCCTTGATATTTGCTCGGTAGATTCTCCAATTTGCGTTTATGAGCAAGATAGTGTGTTGAGCAGCCGCCTTAAAGTTTCAAGACTCCAACACTTCAAGATCTCCAGATTTGTAAATTCTCCACCAATATTCGTCGATATTTCTTTCATGAGGTCCTGTGTAAAATAGGAAAAACATGCATTCCTATCTTGGTATCTACGGTTAATTTAAACTAAACAAACTGTACAGGAGATCGATACGCCGTATCCATAAACTGGAATACGCCGTATTGAGGAACCTGTAAAAAGTATCTAAATACGAGTCAGTCTGTTGAATACGTTGTATCATGTGCATGAATACGCCGTATTGACAGAACTGACAATAATGTTTTTAAAGTGCATAAAAAGTAAAGACTGATAACGTCCAGACAATCAGTACGTCGTATGGTATGGAGCGGATATACCGTATTGATTTCTGGGAAGACAGACTCGATAAAATTAAATAACAATCCTGGTTGTCTCCCGGGAAGCACTTTTGTTTACAGCAAATTCTTTAAGTTAGACTTGTCATTAAACTTACTTCTCTTTATTAATTCCATCTCATGTCACGCTAACGTCCCGCAGTGATAGCCCATTCTTCTTTACGTCTTCGCATTTCGAATGTAATCGGGTCCTAAGTGCAATACTCCTTTGTAGAACCCCTTAAGATTTTGGTATGAGTGCGAGATCCCGTTCATCTTATCATGTTCACTTACCTTCAGTAATGGTGGGATTTTGTTGCATTGCTCATTAGTGTGGTGTTTAAAAAAACCACAGATGTGATCGCACCGATTGGGTATGTAACTTCATTCATCAACATGGTAATGCATTCCATTAAACCGTCTTCTTTAATTTAAACTCTCTTTAAGAAAACGTTTCGCCAACAAAAACATCTCGCTCATATCCTTCATCACGATTTTAATCACCGATACTTTTAAAACTTCAAGTCAGTCACAACTAAAAAAGGTTCCAACAAAAATTGACCATTCATTAAAGGCTCTACAACCATTATCTCCCGATTTGTACACACCAACTATCTTTCATAAATAGAGTTATGAAACTTTTTTGGACATTCCCATAGACATACAACAACGGTAAGAAGTAGACGTAAGTAAATTCAAATCCAATCAAGCATGCAAAACTTCAAGTTGTGGCACAGTCTATGTGGAGTTTTCTTATCATCGTCCAATAAACTAAGGTAATCATCAATTCCAGTATCAAGATCATCATCCCTAGTTTTAAATTTCCTCAATTACCTCACCCTTCCTTAATGGTGGGCATTAAATCATCAACTTGATTTCTCCTAAGCTCAAATGGTTCATTTAGATCATTTAATTCGATGTAATCTCTATTCAAAGGGTCTAATGATCTATTAAACACCAAAGTCTCTCCCATTAGCCTAGCTTCTAAATCAAGTTCCATTCTTTCTCATAAACTTAGCATGCAGACCCTCTTAATTACACTCAGCCAGGTTAACACTTTAGAATAATCATTTCTCGTCCCCCCAACCCTATAAAAGTAAACGCGTACGAGAGAAAAAAAAAATTTAGTAAAATAGATGATGTCGTAAAAGACCTGAAAATATGAAATGTTACATCTTCGGGCATATCTAGAATTATAAATTATACGGGGAAAGTAAATTTACCAATTTCTACTAGTACGTTTTCAGCTATTCCTTTTGGATATTTGACAGTCCTGCCTGCTAATTCAATTGTCAACTTAGTGTGAGTTAATTCGTCTAATCCTAAGTTAAGGTAGGTCGAGAGAGGCATAACACTAACGCTAGCTCCTAAGTCAATAAGGGCATTATCAAAGCAAACATTATTAATAAAACAAGGTAAAGTGAAACTCTCTAGGTTTTTCTCTTTTTGGGGTATGGATTGTGAAGCTTCAGAGTAGGCTTCCGAGAATTATGGTCCATATGATCCCTTCTTTTCATCACAGTAGTAACCATTCAAACGACTTGGAAACGAAATCGTCGTTTATATTGTCTCGTACATCAGTGTACGGCTCTGTCCAGTAGATACGGCATATTGGGAAGATCCAATACGGCGTATCAGGTATGAATCGGCTTCAATAGTAGTTGAAATCGACTTGACTTGATCTCTCGGGTTTGCTTTAGTAGAGCTAGGTAGGCTTCTAAATCCTCTTTCCTGTAGTACCTTGCTCCTTTGCCTGATTTGGATTTCTAAAGTTTTAATAGATGTTCCTTGGTTATGAATGGCGGCATCTGTCGAAGCTCGGATTTTATTAATCAAATTAGAGTTTTCTTTGTGTCTCTTTGCTGATTCACTCATGAATTTGCTCAGGTTATCTTCCATAGATTGCCTTCGTTCTTGTACGAAGGATTAGCATTGTTCCTTTGATAGAATCCCGGAGCTGCTGCTTTATATCCTCCTCCTTGAAAAGGTCCACCAAATTGCGCGTGGTAAGCCTCTTCGAGGGTTTTCCCTTCTTCTTTTAGTGGGCAATCTTTGGTGTAATGGGGTCCTTTGCATTGTTCGTATCCAACTTGAGCAACCTAGACTTTTTCATTCACTTTCTTGATCTCTCTTCCTAAATTATTCAGTTGTGCTTGTATTGCTGCTAATCCGTCAGAAGTTTTAGTACTTCTTGACCTAGATGTTCCATTATGCCATTTCTGAGAGTATTCAGCCATTTCTTGGATGGCTATTTTTGCATCAGCAACCGTCTTTGATGGTATTGCACCTCTTGAGTCAACAATTTGTAGAGTAGGAATTCCCAATCTATTATAGAACAAGACTACCTCCTGCATCTCCGTTAAATAGTGTTGATGACACTTCATCAAGAGTTCTTTAAATCACTCCTATGCTTGGTAAAGGTTTTCATCAGGTTCTTGCTGAAAGTTTTTGATTTCCTCCATCTTCTTTGCAGTTCGAGCAGGTGGGCAATATTTGTTTAGAAATTTTATTTTAAGACCATCCCAAGTTGTGATTGAACCAGTTGGTTCGTTTCTTAGCCAACGGCTTGCGGCTCTAGTCAAGGACATAAGGAATGCTCTAAGCATCACTTGTTCTATAGTAATATTTAGAATGTGGAATAGATCGACGATCTCAAGAACTTTCTCAATGTTATAATAATGGCTAATACCTGAAGGTATTAGCCTTCAAACGTCATAATAAATAAGGTATTAGCCTTCAAATGTCATAATAAATACAAGAGCAATTATTTAGCCAAGGTAAACTAACCGAGTTAACGAATGATACCAAAAACTGAATGATTACTAAAGTGTATGGAATTACATGATGTCTCCTATGGAATTGATAGCGTTGCTCGACTTTTATGGTTTAGGTATTGAGAATATGATTTAGCACACTTAAAACTCGTTTTTGAGTTTTGTATTTATAGGGTCTGGAAGTCGGTTCGATACGGTGTATCCAAGGTATTGGATACGGCGTATTGGGGGTTTCTTAGAGTAGGGACCACGTTTGATATCTTCTAGTATATTCACATACTATATCTTGAATACGGCGTATTGACATCTTCTGGATACGGCATATTGAGCTTCATTCCTTTGTGGTCTTTGGTGAGTGCAGGCACGGATACGCCGTATCTTCCTTAATGGATACGGCGTATTGGTCTCCAGAATAGTAATCTTCAAAATATCTTCATTTAAGCTCCAAAATGCGTGCCTTTTGCTATCTTTCACCAAGTACTCTATAATTACTGCAATTCTCAAATATAAACGATTAAGTAACAATTCTTTGCAATAACTATACAAAATGGGTTAATAACATGGATAAAATGATGCGCTCCCCACAAATGACGCCCGAGTAGTTTGTAGATTTCTGAAGCAGTTATTTTCTAGATTTGGAACTCCACAAGCCATTATCAATGACCGAGGTAAACATTTTTGCAACGATCAGTTTGCAAAAGTGTTAGCAAAGTATGGTGTGACACACCGAATTTCTACCTCGTATCACCCTCAAACAAGTGGCCAGGTGGAGGTTTCAAATTGTGGACTGAAAAGGATATTAGAGAGGACATTAGGCAAGCATCGAGCAAAATGGGCTGATAAATTAGATGACGCCTTGTGGGAATTTTGTACCGCTTTTAAGACTCCTATTGGTTGTACTCCATATAGGATCGTGTACGGAAAGGCCTGTCATCTGCCTATTGAGCTCGAGCACAAAGCCTATTGGACCTTGAAATGGGCTAACTTTGATCTAAAGACTGCGGGTGATCACCGAAAAGTTCAAATAAATGAATTAAATGAACTTTGAGATCAGGCCTATGAGAACTCTTTGATCTACAAGGAAAAGACAAAGAAGATACACGATGCAAATATCAAAAACCGAGAATTCCATGTCGGTGATCATGTTCTTCTTTTTAATTCTAGATTAAAGATTTTCTCGGGCAAATTAAAATCCCGCTGGTCCGGCCCATTTACGGTTTCTAAAGTATTTCCATATGGCACCGTTGAGTTATCCTAACTTAACGGTCCCAACTTCAAGGTAAACAAGCACCTGATTAAACACTACTATGGAGGAGACATCCCTACTATGGATGTCCCAGATCTCCATTTGTCCTCAGAGGATAACTAGATACGGGGGCGAGTCAAGCTAGTGACTCGTTAATAAACAAGCGCTTCTCGGGAGGCAGCGGGATAGGCACAACCCGTGTTCTTTATTCCTAGTCATTCAGTAGTAGTTAGTAATCAATATACTTAGTTTTGTAGTAATAATGAAATATGTGTGGGGGGAGTGCTTTCTCCTTATGTTGTGGTTCGTGTTTATATATGTTTTTTGCTTGCCAGGATTCTGATGTTTTGTGAAGACCGATGTGCTTGTCTTTCAATCTCCAATCACTCGGTCTTTCGATCTTTTTGCATTGATTTATAAACTTAGACATCCTCATCTCTGATACATATATATATATATATTTATATATATATTATATATATTATATATAGTAATATACTATATATATTTTGATTTTGTTTCCCCTTTACACATCTGGATTATTTATTATGCATTTTTGCCTTTTTTGTCATTGATAGTGTGGGGGGTTGGAATATCTCCGCATTAAGTAATCTAAAACTTGTTTGAATATTTAAGGTACAATGTATATCAGTTCTGTATGTGTATCTGGGCGGCTGGGTTCTATTGTCCGAATTATGATCATACATTGTGCAGTGTTCCCACTTTGTCCATTATAACTTCTTCTTTTAGTCTGTGTCCCAGCAAACCCCTATGTTTTGACCAATATATTGTTTTATAAAAAATATAAAATATAAAATATAAAATATTAAAAAATGATAAAAGAATGATAAAAAAATGAGAAAAAAATAATAATATAAAAATGTGTAGAAATAAGGCCCGTAGGCTAGAACAGTAGAACTAGTGGATGATTTATTTGTACTTTGACCGAGTAGTATGCACTTTAGTTTTTCACCCTTGCTTTTCAAAGTACTAAAGCAGTTCTGCAAAGACTTAAAAATTTTAACATAGAACGAATACATGAATAGTCAGTTGAATATAAGTTAGATGCTAGAGAGGAGTAGTATGGAATTCTCACTCTATTTATGAGACTCATAGAGATTAATTAGTGGCTTTTTCGCTCTCTTTCATTAGCTTAAATAAACAAAATAAAAAAAATCTCAAATTTAAATAAACGAGGTAAACTAAAATTGGAGTTTAATAAACTATTTGGAATGAAGTTAGGATCCCAATAATCATTGCGTTTAACCGGGATCTTACAAAAATGGGATGATGGAAGCAAGAAATATCCATTCTTACCAATAATAACCATTGAGATGAGACGTTTTTATTTCTTGTTTTGTTTTAAAAACAACATCTCAAGTTTTCTGTTTTTAAAAATGTGAGTGTTGCCAGAGCGTTTTTCATTGCTTGCGTAATAATATAAGAGTATGCTACATCCTCATTTCTCTCCACACGTGGGAGCTGTTGGTTGGTTCAAAAAGTAGGGGTAGTCGAAAGGATACGATGTCTATTCACGAACCAGAAATACGTGCTATGCTCTTACTGGGACGATTAAACTCGTTTTAGTCTTTGCGTAAAGAATTATGACGTTTATTAAATACTTAAATTATATATTTACTTATTATTAGGGTTTTTTTTAATTTATGCTTCACTAGTAATAATTTAATATAACCGTTGTTACCGTTATATTTATATAAATTAAGTCTTAACATACTATTAAATGTAAACCGGAAAAGGAACTAAAATTTGAAAAAAAAACCACGAACCTTGCAGGGTATTCTCCCATATGGTGGACTGGACCCTAAGAGGGATCTAGAAAGGGCGTTTTGGATGCAATTTTTATGTATAAGGCAATGAGGAAGGTCGGTTTCATGATGAGGCAGCAGTTTCATTAGTAGTTTATCTAGGACTAGGGTTTGGTGCCTATATAAACACCCACCCCTAGCCTCATTATTCATAGATTCACAACACAAACAACAAATCACAATTCGGTGCTTTTTCCTTCTTCCCTCCATACTCGAACCCGAATTTCACCTTCATACGGTGTTCTTCGGTTTTTCTTCAATCTTCTCCCTAGCGATTGTATTCTCGACTTCAAACCACGTAGGTTTTTCGGTGTTTTTTAAACACCTTCGTTGTTTTAGGTCATTGTATTTATGACAGTTGTAATTTCACAATTTTTTTTCTTGGGTTTTTACGCGTATTGGACTCTCGTACAACCGTAAACCGTTAGTTAAACTTTCGCGTTTTAAAATTAAAAATGTAATCATTCAATTTTAAGTACCGGGCATTAACCAAATTTTTAAATGTTCTTCATCAAGCAAGTGTTATATGACTTATTTTAGAGGTTAATTAATAACTTTGTTCATCTTATTTTTATTGGCTACGTTATAATGCTTACGTTTCGAGAAATAAAACGCGTTTTGGCCATCTACCCGGATAGCACCCTAAAAAACCTAACTACGCTTAAACAATTACCCACGCATTCTCTTTTCTACCAATTCCAAATAATAAATCTAAACTAGAAACATCTCATATAATGTATTTTATGTGGTCCGGATTTCAAGTGACTAGGGAACCATGAATAACTTGTTTGCATGACTACTCTCCATACTATATCTAGATTATTCATGAATATTAGGGAAAAACAACTCTTACAACCATGAACCACTTGGCTAAGTACACACTTGTCCAGGGTTATGGAAAGTGACCTTTGGTTAGGTTAATAAGATTTCTTTCTCTAGTATAAGCATTATTGCACTCTTACTTTCCATTAAACACTTAAAAAAATCACCAAAAATCTTCTCACTTGTTATCCATAATTAGCTCACGGCCTTCATAACCTTCCCCAAAACCAATCCCTAATCCAATTGCTTGATTTTATATCATTATACAAGATTACTACACAATCATATATAAGGCCGTTTCTAATGAAGGTTTTCTTTAAGAGTTTTGGTTAACCATTTAGCAAGGAATGAATCAAAAACAAAAAAGAAGAAAGTGGTTATTTGGGAAAAAATTAGGGTTTTTCATACTAATTTTATTTCAAGCCAAGAGTTTAAATCACAAGGGTCTGTGAATGGTTTTCTTTTCATATTTCATCAATTCATACATACATGGTTATATTACAAGCTAAAGTTTATTTCATAACTAAGATTTTATGTGATTCATCTCAATGTTCTTTACTTAGTTGTTAAATCTACATCTAGGGTACTTTTTGAATATGTGAAATGGATTTTTGCATCATGATCATTGTTTTGTACACTCTTATTCTATATATCTTTATGAACATGTTAAATTTGATGTTAGTATGGTAGTTATACTCTTAGTACATTACTGTTAAGTTATAACATGATTCATGTCAAACAAATTTGGTTTTTAAAGAGACTAGTCTCAATTATCCTTTACTTAATAAATTACAAGTAAAAATGGTAAAATATTAAAATGTTATCTTGTTACATTGGAACTCACATGACGGCAAATAATGAAAACTAATGAATTTTATATATAGTGTAATTATAAGATATAATTGTTTTATGTTAGTTGTAACTAAGGTGTTGATCTTAACGGTATAAAAAATAAAGCTTAAAACATGTAATAAAATTCACAAAAACCTTCCAAAATCTTCATGTTTTGGTTTGATTTTGGTGAAAGCCTCCATTATCAAAAATGTTTTTTTTTTTTAAATTATTTGCTTTCCAGTACATCTCATAGGATTCCAAAATGATCATAGAAAACGGATTTAATACGTATAGAATGAAGAACACATAGTTACGACGTTTTACGGACGCTAAATACTTTTTATAAAACAAATTTTCTATAAAAAGTTACTATTCATGGCAGAAAACTTATAATTGTAAACATCAATAATATGATAAAAAACTTTTCAATTACTAGAACGTTGTTCGATTAAAGAATCGCTAAAAACGGAGCCTTTATAACGAATTTAAGATAACGACAAAAAAGGGTTTTAACGTTATATTAAAAAGTTATTATTAAAAAAAAAACGATTATATAGCTGTTTTACTGAACAGTAAAAACACTAGCCATCATACGACATCTCAAAAACCTTAAGGAATGTGATTTTATGATCACTGTCTCTAATACGAATAGCCTCGGCGGCAGTAAAGACAACGAGATGAAACGGGCTTTAAACGTGACAAAGTTATGTTCATTTTTACTAAAGGCGTAATTATAAACGTTTTTACTTTATAATTACGATTTCACTTAAACAAATATATGATGGTGATTTTACTATATAGATTTTATTTATGTTATTAGTTATCGAAGTGCTATATTAATAGGGAATTTCATAATGAGGCTTCTTTCGCGATGCGTCCATTGACGAGTTGTTGGATTTTACGAATTCTTAAAGTGTCTTAAACTCCTAGTGTAAAGTTTCTTGTCATGGTACTCTTTTAAATTATGATAGCCCGAACGATAGTACGATCGGCATTAAATATATAAGATCTATATACAGTTGTTGTTAGACACGTGCATTGAAATACTGATCGCGACCTATATTAACTAGGTTGCATTCGGAGCATTTACGCTGTGACGCCGTTTTATAATTGGGAATATTTTGTTCTCTATTTACATCACTTGATGTGTAGATTAATAGGTTCACCATGTTTTACAATTATGAAATTACAAGTTATTGAGGTGAGTCAACATTATATGATTGTTTCTACAAATTGGACGCAAGTGTATATTTTATCATGATTACGTTTTGCCTAAGTAGCGATAACCCACTATGCCCATGAATCATGAACTGTCAATTACTGGAATTGTGAGCGCAACCTTTGATCTTAGTAAATTAGATATATTTTGGATTGACCATCACATGTTCCGGGTGACTAAGCTATCAATGGTATTGAAGTATATCATGTCGGATACTGGATGTTAAACTGGGTTCTGAACATCCATCACGGGCAGTGTAGGACAATTATTTATAATTGTATTCAATTATGTCGGCTTTGTGTCATTGTAGCTTAGGTAAACGTAATCTACACATTTGTGATGTCTGACATACAGTTGCATTATCACATGGGGAAAATCTTGCTGGTTCCTGCACTTCTTTGCATTTACATTATAAACCTATGATATTCACCAACTTTATGTTGAGTTTTGTTTTAGAAATGCAATGTTTTCATGGTCATTAAGACGAGGTGCGAAGGTACTTAGTGAGTACCCTATTTTATGAAGTCTTGCATTAAAGATTTACAGTTGACGCATTACATCTTTTTATATATGTTAATCCGGGGCTGCGAAATCTTTTCGTAAATATAACACAGTAAAAAAGTAAGCTCGGGCTCTTTGTATCACACATACTTTTATTAAATCCTATGTATCAAGTTCTTTTGTTAAATGACTTTTTGGTTCGTTCTTATTTTTTATTCTTGGGTTGTGATGCTGAATCAATTGTTGCTTTTCTCTTCCCTCAATACTCGACCGAATATCCCCTTCATAGGGTTTTCGGTTCTTCATCTTCTCCCTAGCGATTTCGATTAAACCCACTTAGGGTTTTTCGGTGGTTTTTGTTCTCCCTCATTCGACAACAATAAACCCCCTCCTAGGGTGTTTCACGGTGATCATTGTTCTCTACAATTTCAACAACAGCAAACCCTAACTTAAGGTTTTTGGTTCATCGGTTTTTCCTTCAACCGAATTCGGTAAAAACCCTAATTAGGGTTTCTGATTTTTGGTGCAAGTATACAAGGGTTGTTTGGTTTTCGGTTCAAGTAATTAAGCATACACCATCGGTGTTTGGAGCTCGTGAAGTTACGACTAGCATTGTTGCGTACTTGTTCGACATGTTGTGTATGCAACCATAGAGATGATAATTTAATGACTCGTTTCAAGATCAAGATCTCGCTTAATTGACTTTGTCATTAAACAAAGGTTAGTGTTTCTTTTATATATGTATGTTTATTCTTAATATCAAACTAGATCCAATTCGTTACGTACTCGTAGTAAATGGTTTACCTAGTTATTAAATCCCAACATCGTGAAGCACAGACACCAAGTTTTCCTGAGTCACATAAACTAGTTAGACTAAAAGATAAAAACTACAATCTCAAATGCAAAAGTTGAAACTTCAATTTGTCACTAAAGGACATTTTAGCTATCAATTTATTACAAAGTTGCCTTTCTGATATTCTCAATAGACAGATAAAATTTTATTGTCTTTTGCTTTCCATATTCCCCTAGCTTTTCAAAGTTTCCTTTTTGAGAAAATCCCAAACGTTCGGATGAAAGTTGATGCAGAAGTTACCATTGTTTAGGAATCGATTCTTTTGCATTTCCTTTCAATAAACAACATTTTTTTCCCTTAAAAGTTACTACACCAAACAAAATAGGTATTTCCTTTTTCAATACTACTATATTCGTTTTTGATTTTGAAAAAAAAAACAATTGAGGAGCTTATTCTTAAAAAACAAAATAGGTAATTTCCTTTTAGGAAATTTTTTGTAAAAAACTAAAATAATTAAAACCCATTCTGTCACAAAATTTTGATTTTTTTCTAAAAAATGAAAATCTCAATTTAACTACAATTTGAAAAGAGCTTTCTACCATTTCCAAAATGTTTTCTTGCATTTATATACAACCCTTGTTTTTTTCAAAATTTCAAAAATATCATCTAAACGTGATTTTCCTAAAGATAAAACTCCTCCCTTTTTGTAAAACAACGTGATTTACGAACTCGCGTTTCGTGGCGGGATGTTTGCGTACATTGTCGTTTTATGATTATTTGATACTTGTTGTGACATACTGAATAACGACTTGCTATGTATATACGTGAAAAATAACTAAGACGGGCTTAGTCAATCTTTAACAGACCAAATAAAAATATGTTAAAGCCATTTAAAAAAACCCCAAGCTATAGCCCAAGCGACCCGCGAGCCCAAGCTCATGCGACTCGCGGGCCCAAACCCAAGCAAGAACCCAGTTGCGTGCTAAATGTAATGTATACTAATTGATATAGAAAATTAATAAAATTTTATTACAACTAAACACACTCTTATTATTTTAATTTAATTTTTATATAGCTTTTATCAGAAATCAGCCACTTAATCTATAATTCAATACAACATGCTATATTTTTAAAAATTTAAAAGGTTTTGTTAATCACCACCTTTGGGGTTGTGTTTAAACATGCCTTAATATAAAAAATTTAAAAAAAATAAACACAAACATTTCATGTTTGACATCACATTCCATGTTTAAAATGAATAAATATGTATAATTATGAAATATACTAGTTAATGCTTATTTTTTAATTAAGGAATTTTTAAACACAATCTTAACACTCTGTTCTTAAGAATTTTTTTTGGGAATAAAGCTAATGGAAGGGAGTGAAACTAAAATAAACTTGTGTTCTCAAGAATGAAAAGGAGAGGGAATGGAAAGGGGTGATTTAGAGGGGAAGTGCAAGCTGTTTTGGACTCAAAATGTCCCTCCCATTATCTATTATACTAAAAGATTGAGCCCTTAAATTTATTGGGGCTGTATCTTTAAATGCTTTGTATTACCCACACAGCCATATGTATAAAACCATGCTGCCTACAAACAAGACTCTTGTGGTTCGACATTCATTATAACTTTCAGTTACAAGTAAACCAAAAGACCAATTTTAAAGCTTTAATTCACCATTATAACTTTCAGTTACATGTAACCAAACTTGATTTTATGTGTTTTTCTTTTATTTTGATTTTGTAAATTAGGGGAAAATAGATGCTATAGCCTGTCTCTCATATATGTCTCATCAACATGAAATCACTGTGAGTTTTTCAAATCTTTTGGTCATGTTTTGTTTTCAATCTGATTCTTCATAAAACGATGATACATGTTTTGTTTGATTTTTGTTGTGAGATGTGTTCATTCAGCCCTATTGCATTTGGAAAATCATCAGGTGTGTTTTCTTGACCAAATTTATGTTTGTTAAATTTAGATTTATATAAAAATGATTTATTAGGGGTTTTGGTTTATTATTGATTGGTTGGAATTTATGTGTTGATCTTTTGGTATAGGAAAAATAATTGGCTCGATCACGGAGAAACTATGAGGAAAATGGGTTTGGCTTTTGAATCGAAAAGTAAGCATCCTTTTAATTTTTTTAGTTTCTTATACAATAGCAAATTTATGATATTTTATCACGGGTGAAACATTTCAGGTAGATAAGGTGTTTGACGAAATGCCTCAATGAAACATTTAGGGATGTTTGTTTATATACACCACAATTGGCTTATTCTTATAATGCCTTTAGTTAACATTGAGAAAAGCTTGACGGTAGCCGGTTCACACAAGGGCTTGACTTCTCTCGAGACTCAAACCAGCATACACATATGTGAGTACCTCATTTGTTTGATGGTTCATTGTTTTGTATACTTACGATTGTTTTTATTCTTGGCGGCGCTGTCATCGGTGTGAGTACATGATGCTTTAGCGCTATTCAAAAGCGTATTGTTACTACACAAGATGCTAGCTCTTATATACATTAAATTTTTAAAAGAATCATGGACCTGCCTATTTTTCCAGACTTTAAGGCGTGATATAAAAAGATGGATTGGGTAATGATGAGAAAATGTGATAGTATACTTTGTTTTATTTAATGAAAATGAAAAATGATGCCATAAGAGTTGGTTAATATTTCAGGTGGCAGGAAATAATAGCAGCGAAAAAGGTTGACCATTACTTAATAACTTCCTCAGAAAGGGCGTTTGGCAGTATGCGAAACTGTTGGAAAGTAATGACATGGTACTAAGACTCCATGTGGTGGTGGCCAAGGATGAGAGGGGGAAAAGTGAAGGCATCAATGTTGCAAGTGTGACACTGAGTTATCAGGATTAGATAATCAGCTGCAAACTATAACAAAAACGGGTTATGAGTGATAGTGTTTGGATTCTTATGTTTGACAAATTCTAATTATTTAGGAAATTAACAAGACCAAAAAAGACGTTTCTGTGATGAAATGAGACATTTTGTGAAATTACGATTAAAATATATCCGAGTAGGGCTAATAGACGGGGTAAATAGGTAATTCTATATCAATGGAACGCGACTGACTATATGAATCTTATATAATGTGATATTTGAAACAGAAAGCTTTCTATGAAAATTTTTAAAAAAACTGATCATATTGACTTCAAATTGCATGAATGAGTTCCAAAATGTAAATCCAAACACCCCGTTGGTTTCAGTTATACAGTTAATTACTAACTTGACCTTGTTGTCCAATGATTGATTTACCTCATATTTTGATGAATGCAAAGAGAAGAAAGTATGTTAGTGTCCTGAATGCAGTTGCAAGAATACATAGGGAAGCTATGTCTGCACCTGTAGCAGTAATCTTTTGTATATGAGAGACCATGATACTTGCATATGTACCATCTTAAACTAAACTCATTTATGCTAGCTCATATGGGCCTATTTACTGCCTACTAATTGTGAATGTTTGGTGCAGGTAAGAGGGTTGTCGAAGCAAGATCCACCTGGATAGTTGTTTGGGTAATTATATTAGGCTTATCTGTGGCTGCAGCCGGTGCGTATACTGTCTACAAGTGTTCACTACATGTGAAGGCATCAATGCTGTAAGTGTTCAATGTTCTAAGTGTTCAGCTGTAAGTTCAATGTCTACAAGTGTTCACTATATTGAATCATTTTCTTTAGTAATTCATATTTTCTTTCATTTTATGATGTTCAATGAGGCTATTAAGTATCAGTAGACTTATTTGTAGATTTTCATATGTAGAGTTGTATTTGAAATACGAATATCATTTCACTACTATTACAATTTGAATGCATAGAAAAAAGGGGTGTCGTGTATATAATCATCTTGAACGAGGTTAATTATTAAGAACAATGGAACAACGATACTTGACATATTGTCAAACCAACTACTTTGTTAAGCACTAAGATCAGGTTTAGCTAACCAACTACTTTGCTAGGCGCTAAGATCAGGTTTAGCTAACCATTAAGATCGGTTGATTTGACATAAGGATATTTGATACTTTGGACTCATATAGGACTGTTTCATTGACCAAAAACTAGAATGAATGTGTGATCAGTAATAAACAGTGGTTAGTCAAGTGCTTGGAAGGGTTGTGATCCGAAAGGCATAGGTATAAATGATGTATGAGGTGTTTGCCTATTTCGTGTTCCTTATGCTTATATATGTGCAGCAACCTTTTATATTTAGTGCTTATCTTGCAAATGTTGTACTATGCAGGTACCCTTGCTAAGCTTGGATGATGGGTATCGTAGGCGCGAGAACCAGTAAGGTAGACATATTTTCCTTTTTCATGTGATTTTAAGTATTATTTTTATAAACGATAAATGTTAGCAATCTATGTTAGCTATGAAATGCCTATTAGCATGTAACTATTAACAACTCTTTAACTTAACACGTAACCAACATCAGGTTATTTGTTTTTTTATCATACAACGCGACCAACATTATCGCTAATCTGACCTTTATCACTCATTCTTAATGCAGGTACAACATGTTGTTCAGGATAAAAGTAGCAAAAATGGGTTGTTCGAAAAACAAGATGGTTTGAGGAACATCACTGGAACAATATTCATCGAAATGCGGACTCGCTAAGCTTTGTAATGACTACGTCGTGTACGACAACTTGAGTATATGGGAATGTTCTTTATGTGTATTTGAGATCATATTGATGCAAATAATTTGATTGTAGGTGTGTGATTCAGAACCATTTGTTGAAGGTGTGGCATAAAAGAAGATAAGAAAAAGGATTAGGCGTAGTGAAGCAAGCTATATGGATGCCGGAAGGTAGCAGCACACAAGAGGATTTTTATTAGCTGTTGCAGAAAAGTGGTCTTGATGCGGAAACACAAACAGATAAATATGCATCGCACATTTCGCAATTATAATCCACTCTGAACCACAATGTAGAAAGTCTATTTTGCCTACAAAAGTAAGTATTTTGTTCATGTTTCAAATAGAAAAAGATGAAGATTCTTTGTGGAGATCTGATATAATAGAAAAAAATGAAGATGTTGCCACAGCAGGTTCAAGTTAATGAAACTTTGACATGATATGTACATGAAATTTAGTTCTTTTTTGTTTACTTTAAAAATTAAGCAATTAATCATAACTTGACCCAAGAACCCTAAAATGATACACCTCAAATATTGATATACTAATTATAGGATCCTATCAAGTGGCTTATGTACCTTTGCTTATTTGCAGGCAGGTAAGTTTTTAGCAAGAAGTGCGAGTGGAGCAAATGGTATGCCGACAAGATTTCTATGAAAAATGGAGAGGCATTATACTGTACTATCCGACTGTGACATGATTTGTTCAGTGATCCATGGGTTTAAAATGGTTGTTTAGAATAATAGGTCAAATGAGTAATCTTTGAGCCTAATTGTATGAGTAAATATGATGTGCACAATGATCATTTAAATGATGTCCGGATTGTGCTTATCTAATTTGGAATTAATAAGCAACTATAATTAGAAACACAGAATCAGAATAAACTGTGGAAAACTAGAAGGGGGGTTGAATATTTTACCACTTTTTAATTTAAGGTTTTAAAGTGTTTATAAGAATTCTAGATTCGACTTTATGTGAATTCAACACTTGCACAATATGAACAATATACTTATCTAAACAATCAATAGGATAGTATAAAAAAATAATGTAAGACAAGAGATAAGAGCAAGAACAATCAAACCACAACGCGAGGATTTATAGTGGTTCGGTAACGAAGCACCTCTTCGCCCTACTCCACTCCTCGAGCACCTAACTCAAGAGTTTTCTTCACTATGTCAACAAGCTCCCTTATGGCGGAGAAAATCTTACACAACTTTCGCTTATCTTGATTTCTGACTCTAGCATTGATGTCGAGTTCTAATCTTAAGCTAGATCCATTCTTCCACAACTTCTACTACACACTTGACTTCACGACTTTGATCACGACTACATAACTTCTTCACACCCTTGGTTTTCTTTACATCCACTACTTCACAAGCCACACTACTATAATTACACATAATAACACGACTAGGAAAGTTCACCAAGATCTAACTGTAGTACAACAATCACCAAGATCTAACAATTACACAACTTTACAAGATTTACAAATGATTTACAAGTTATGATATAGATGCAATAAGATTGCAACAACACACAAAGGTGTAATACTTCTTTACTTGATGATGGAAGTATTCTTCTCCTTGCACCTGAGAATTAGGCTTGGAATCACTTGAAAATAAAGCTTTATGATTAGATGATCAAGGATTTTAATGAGATGTGTGTGGTTATTTTTAGACAGGAAAGGAATGAGTGCATAAATGTGGAGAAATAGTTGGGGAAATGTCCAAGTATTTATTGGATACAAACTGGAGGTGCGCTACCTCATGGAGCCGGTCCCTTAATAGGTGGGCGTCCCTCCCCTTAAATTAAGGGGGCCGCCCTAGACTAGGCGCTCCCCAGTTTGTCTTTTGTGTAGGGGGGATTTTTTGGAACTTTTCTAGCCGTTTTAGGTTCGAAAATTTGAAATTTAAAATGTTTATTTTGAATAAAACATTTCTTTTAATTGTAGAAAATGTTTTGTAATGTTTATAAAATGTTTACACATTTTATAAAAGTGAGGTTGAGATAAAAATTTTTCCTTGATCATAAAATGCATATCTTAACTCATTTATTTATTCCATACCTTTAAGTGATATAATTTTTGAAATGAAAATTTACTACTAATTACTTGTTTACGTTTAATTTTACATTGAACGTTTTTATATTTTGTGATTATCAAAACGTAAAGATGTGAAAAATATTAATAATGTTTTTAGGCATTATTTCTATCAATAATCTCTCCCTTTTTGATGATTACAAAATTTAAACTCAATAAATGTAAATATATTTTTAAAAGTATTCTGATGAGTTTTATCTCATTTCTCCCCCTTTTTGTAGAATCAAAAAAGGCATCGTCGAGAATTGCTAGTAAAATCGATGGAATAAATGCTCCCCCTTGATGTTGTCCCCCTTGTTCAGAGGATACCAAGGAATGAGCTATGGTATTTCCTTGGCTACAAAACCGTGTATAGAACGAACAATACAAATATTTCTAACATGTAGCAAGAAGGAAGAAAAAATATGACAAGTGCAAGCAAACATCAAAGCAAAAGATACTTCATTCATTTAGGACAATGTGTGTGAGCTTCACACAAAGCATACAATAAGAAAAAACAAATATGCTTTAGAAGCATATTAATACATAAAAAAATCCTAAATAGCCATAGAAGGATTTTTGACTTGCTTGCGACACAAAAGGGTTTGACGATTATTTAGAGGCATATTATGAGATTTGTTGGTCAGAGAGTTTGGAGCAGAGGCGGTTGTGGAAGGGTAATCTCTTTAAACTCTAGGTGGTGGATGAGGTGGACCGGTGAGGGGAATTCAATCGCCAATTGATATCTCTCTTTAACGCAAGGAATTGTTTTTGGTGAAGATGAACAAGGGCAATACTCAACATTGGGTTTCAAAACTTGGTTGATGTTAAGGGTGTGTTAGTTAGTGTTTGGAGAGTAAGGGTGATGAGGGAATGTTGTGTTTTGTATTTGTCGAGAGAGTGCATGGTATAAGAGGTTTGAATATGTCTTGTAGTTGATTAATGTCTCATACTAGGGTTTCTCTACTGGGAGATAGAGGTGGTGTGTGTTGAGTTAGGTTGTCACTTTGAGGTGGGGAGCTTTGAGTGTGAGTAACATGTGAGTTGATGGGTTAGATAGAAAGTTGAGGATGTGAGACAACTTGTGGTGATGTGGAAGTGTCCTTAATGTAAGGAGTTTGGTTGTCACTTTGAGGTGTAGCTTGAGTGTGAGTAACATGTGAATTGATGGGTGAGATGGGAAATGGATGATGTGAGACAACTTGTGGTAGTGTTCTTGATGTAAGGACTTGATAATGCTTGATTGGGGTGATTGTTTTCTAGAGATGATTCATGATGAGGTGTGAGTGGTTTTGGCATTGGTGAGGTGAAACTTACATTGAGTTCATTGATGTGGTTACAAGGGTTAGGTTTATTCTCCAAATAGGTTTTACACTCATTATTGGCTTACCCTTGATTGGTTTTGGATGTGTGTTGGTTAGTGAGATGTCATTGGTGAGGATGATTGTGATGATGATGGTTGAGAATGTATTTATAGTGGAGGAAAGGTTTAAATACGGAATAATGAACATTTAAAGGATCAAATCCAAGAAATGTTTGTGAGTTTAGGGAAACAGTAGCTAAGTCTAGAGGGTATTTGGTCAAAAAAGGATGAAAAATACTGTTTTACCCGTTACTGTTTAGGCCGGTCCCCTTAATTAGGGGCCGATCCCCTTAAAATTAAGGGGGCCACCCTTTATGAATTAAGGGAGCCGTCTACTGCCATTTCCCAGATTTTTCAAAAATCGATTTTTCTCAAAATTTTGTGTGAGGGTTTCTGTTTTGGTGGTTAATTCGCAGCAAGTCCATCCTTTTATGGCAATTAAGATTTTTTAGCACATAGCAAGCAAGCATTCAACATTCTACATATATGACAAGTTGTAGGATAAAACTATTTCACATAATTTTGGCATATAATCATATATGAATTGAAGATCAAAAGAGTGAAGAGCATATAAAATAATGACTAAATATAATGCACAAAGAATTTTTCTTGTCAAGGGGGTTAAGTTTAAAACGAATATAACTTTTGTGCAAATACTAGTGTGTGCCTAAGTACGACAAATGTGGAATAGCGATTATTTCGACACTAAGACATGTAAAACCTAAGAAATAATCTAAGTACTCCTTGATTTAATTTTGCTCAATAAAGATTGTTGAAAAAATATGTATTAGATTATATACTTTTGACAAAAAGTAAAAGAACATTATGCATATGTGAAAAAAGTTTGATATCTTCAAATATATGAATATTCGATTTTTATGTGCTTTCCTAGTTGTGTGAATGACTTTTTAGAAAATAATGATTGGGACTATTGTCTATATGTTTAATGAGATATGCATTTAGATAGAGTAATTTGTAAATGTTTGCTTCATGGACTTTTTCAAATTTCTGTGTTTTTGTGTAAAATAGAAACCTAGACACAAAAAAAAATTAGTCAGTCAGGTGGGTGGTCCCCTTAAAGTCTGGGTGGTCCCCTTAAAATTAAGGGGGCCGCCCTTTATGAATTAAGGGGGCCGCCACCTGTTGAGAAAAATTTTCTTAGATTTTTGACAAACAGTTTATTGATGATTATCATTTCTTTATTATGCCGAAAACTTAATCAATTTGTTCCATCATTCCTAGACCTAGACGTAAGTAGTTAAATGGCTCACGTTTAAGTGGTTTAGTTAGAATATCGGCTATGTTGTCTTCCGATGAGACCTTTTCTATAGAGATATTCCCTTTTTGAACATTATCGCGAAGGAAGTGATGACGAATTTCAATGTGTTTTGTTCGTGAGTGTTGAACGGGATTCTTACTTAAGTTTATAGCCCCTTTGTTATCACACATTAATTGGAATGTCGTTCTAAAACTAACGCATGGTTATGAGAGCTTGTTTCATCCATAGAGCTTGTTGACATGCCTTTCCGGCGCTTACATATTCCGCTTTGATTGTGGAAATGGCAAGAGCGGTTTGCTTCTTCAAAAACCAAGATGTTAGGCCAAAATCATTAAAAGTGGCAAAAACACACACTAGTGCTCTTGCGATCTACGTAATCTTCCCGCATGATTCCGATCCGCATTCACTATTGTTTCTTTGTCGGATCCCTTTGAATACATAATCTTAAATAGCGTAGTGCCTTTAATTGTACGAAAGTTACGTTTAAACCACTTCTAGTGAGAGGTTTTGGGATCTCTTGAAAGCGTGCACAAAGGCAAACACTAGGACATTGATATCGGGTCTACTTGCGTTAAGTATAATTAAACTACCTATCAGGCCTCTATCATTTAGTTTTTCTACGGCTCGGGCCGTCTTCGTTCTCTCGTGACGTTTGGTTTCTCCGTTAGACATAGGGGTTTTCATTGGTTAGAGTCTTCTAGTCCAATATTTTCTTAAGCAATTTCCTTAATAATATGTTGAATTGATTTAAAAAAAACAAAAAATTATTGTCTTTCCCCCCTCCCCCCCATCATTTCTAATTGTTTTATTTTTGTAATCCTAAGAAAAAATTTAGTTCCTCATTCATACTCATTTTCAAACTCGTCAGGCATTGATTCTTGGGGGGGGCCACCCAAAAAGAAATAAAAAAAATAAAAAATAGGTGTCCATTCAAAAACATATTTTTCTTTTTTGAGGGGGGGGGTGAACGAAAATAGGTTTTGGGGGGATTTCTTTTTTTTGTAATATAATATTTTGGTTTTCCCCATTCATAAAAAAAAAAAAAATATATTTTTTGAGGGGGGGGTGGGGGGGGGTGGAGGGGTGGGACAAGAATGAGGTTCGGAGTCTTTTTTTTTAGTGAAGAGAGTGTTATATACCATTCCCATGGAGTAATTCATGTTTAATAAGAAGCCTTTTTAACTCCGTCGTTACAAGGGTTTTTGGGCTCTCTTGGTTTTAAGGACCATAAAGGAGCTCTTTATGAAGTCTATAGACATAATTAGGTTTTGCGACAGTCAATGAATCTCGAAGGTTTATGCCACGTAAACCTTTCATTGATAGAAAACCATTAAGATGACTCTTCAATCCATTTGGTATAACTTAATGTTAGTGTGCAAGCATAAGCTAAAAGTATTCTTATGGACTCTAGTCTAGCTACGGGTGCATATGTTTCGTCATAATCAATTCCCTCTTGTTGATTATAACCTTGGGCGGCTAACCTAGATTTGTTTCTAGTTACGACGCCATTTTAATCGAGTTTAATTTCTTTATACTCCCTTTTTTGTTCTATAATGGTTCTATTCCATGGGATTTTGGACTAGTTCCCAAACATCATTTGTTTAAAATTGGTTTAGTTCCTCTTGCATGGCCATTACCCAATTTTCATCTTTTAATGCTTCATTTATATTTTTAGGTTCTATTGTTGAAATAAAGCAAAAGAAATTGCTTTTGTCTTGAGCTTGCGACCTAAGAGTTCTTTGATTTAGATTACCAATAACATTTTCTAGGGGATGACTTTTAGATTCTTTAATATTTACAATTTGATTATTTTCTAATGAGATGTCGCGAATATCCTAGGAAAACGCCTTCGTACGACTTTGGGTCGAACTTGGCTAGAGGTCTCTTGTATTAAGAATAAAACATTTACTTCCGAATACTCTAAAATAGTTAAGGTTTGGTTTCCTACCTCTTAACAACTCGTATGGAGTTTTTCCTAAAATACGTCTAATAGAAACTCTATTAATTATATAAGTTGATGTATCGACCGCATTGCACCAAAATTTTTGAGGAATGGATTGTTCATTTAACATGGTTCTACTCATTTCTTGTAAAGTGCGATTTTTTCTTTCTACTACCCCATTTGATTGTGGAGTACGAGGAGCGGAAAAATTATGAGATATCCTATTTAAATCACAATATTTTCCAAATTGTACTTCATTATCAAATTCCCGACCATGATCCGTTCTAATTGATACAATAGAACATCCTAATTTGTTTTGGATCATTTTGCTAAATATTTCGAATTCTTCGAAGGCTTCGGTTTTATTTGCTAAAAATCTAGTCCAAGTGTATCGAGAATAGTCATCTACGATTACTAAGGTATAACGATTTCCTCCATAGCTTCGTATGGCGGAGGGGCCAAACAAATCCATATGAAGTAGTTCTAAGCATCTAGTTGTTGAGACTATATTTTTGGCCTTGTGACTTACGTGAGCTTGCTTTCTAATTTTGCAAGCATCACAAAAATGAGTACGGATCGAATTAAGTTTTAGTAGCTTTTCTAACTAATTCTTTGGATGCTAATGATTGAATTAGTTGCATATTAGCGTGACCTAATCTTCTATGCCATAGTGAGGGAATTTTCAATCTAATGTTGCAAGGCATATTTTGTCTTCCCCGGTTTATTCCTATTTCATTACGTATAAATCCTCCTTTCCGAATTCCTTTTACCTATAACTTTTTTGTTTTTGATTATTTCCTTATCGTGTTCGGTAAATATTACTTTGCATTTATTATCACATATTTGACCTACACTAAGCAAGTTATAAGTTAAGTTATCTACGTGCTCAACATTTTCAATTATTAAGGAGTCTTGAGAAATCGTACCTTTGCCTATGATTTTACCGCGTAAGTTGCTTCCGAAAATTACGTTACCTCCGTTGTATGCTTTGTATGAAGAAAACAACTTTTGATTACCGGTCATGTGTTTTGAGCATCCACTATCTTTAGTCCACTCATCGGGTTCGAAGTTTACTCCTAAGCATATTTTATCGGCGCTTGAGCTACAAGACAAGTTTCCATCTTAGTCCTTTTCCCACTTCATCAACTCCATCGTCGCTCCAATGCCCACCAATGAATGCTCTTGATCGTTGTTCTTTGCGCTTTGAACATTCTCCAATAAAGTGACTTGGTCACCACATCTAAAAACATTTTCTTTCACTTTATCATAACCATCTTTCTATTTTCTTTGGAATAGTTTTTTCTATCGCCTCGTGGTTGTACTTACAAATCTTCCTCGTCTTTGAAGAATTTCTTGAATTCCTTTACGCAATAGCATAATCTTCGTCTTCCACTACGGAGCTTGAGCTATCTCATCACTTTTACTCTTTCCCTATTCCACTTTAATGGCAAGTGAATCTACTTTGTTCTTTCTTGCCTTTGACCGTTTCTACATCTTTCTTTATTACTTCTTCATAAACTTTCAAGTTTCCAATTAGTTCGTCAAGAGGTAAGTTTGTTGCTGATTCTTTGATTCTTCATCGCCGTACTTTTAACGCGCCTTTTTGGATGTAGGTGCCCTAAGAAATTTCCTAACCAATTCCATGATAGAGGAAACTTCATCAAGGGCTTTTAGACTCGTAATAATATGTAAATTTAAGCAAATGCGCATTACTATTGACTCCTCTTACCGAAATCATAAATTTTTCATATTGTTGAACAAGAAGATCTATTTTGTTAGCTTTGACTTGATTATTACCTTGATGAGTGATTAGTAAAGTATCCCAAATTTCTTTTGCGGTTTGACACATAAAAATTCTTTCGTATTCTTTACGTGGCAAAGCATTATAAATTACCATTTTAGCTTCATTATTTTTTGCAAGTTTCTTTTTAAGATCATCATCTTGTTTATGAAAAGGTACAATTTCATCCTTTTTAGTTTCGAAATTATATTTAATAGGAAGAAAATCACCATCGGTAATAACATGCCAAAGATCTAGATCTTTTGACTTCACATAAGTTTCGAATCTATTTTTCCAATAAATAAATCCATTACTTTCAAATAGTGGTGGTCTTTGCATAGATTGCCCTTCTAAATATTTTTCCGATTCCATAGATCGATTCAAGTTTTAAAATACAATTTATTTTAAAAAAATCTTGTTTTATGTTGCGTGCTTGATACCAATTGATGAAAACCTAGAAGGGGGGGGGGGGGGTTGAATAGTTTACCGCTTTTTAATTTAATGTTTATGTTTGTTTATGAAAACTTAGATTTGACTTTTTGTGAATTCAATACTTGCATAATATGAACAATATAAATATGTAGAAGCAAATAAAAGATAAGAGTTTAGAAAGACAAACCATAACACAAGGATTTATAGTGGTTACGGTTTATGAAGCTCCCTTCGGCCTACTCCACTTTCCCCGATGCACCAACTCGAGTATTTTCTCACTAGTCGAACAAGCTCCCTTAATGGCGAGAAAACCGTACACAACGTTACTTATAAAAATCCCAAATTCTTTACTGACACAAGCAACATGTCGAGTTCTAATCTAGCTAGAACCAATCTATCACAACACAACTTCACACTTGTTCACGACTTCACAACTTCACGACTACTTCACCAACTTCACTACACAACTTAGCTTCACACCTTGATCACAACTAGCAGCAACTTCATCACACCATTCATGGAGACTCACAACTTCACAACCTTTACAACTTCTTTCTCATCACCACACTACTTATGTCAGAACTATCTAACACAACAAGAAAGGAACACAAAGATCCAACTATACTACATACAACAATCACCAAAACCATAACAACTACACAACTTTATTAACAAGATTTACAAATGGTTTTACAATGAGTATGATGTGGATCACTAGGATTGGAATATACACTTGGGTCTAATACTTCTTCACTTGATGATGGAGAAGTATTCTTTCTTCTTGCACTTGAGGAATTTAAGCTTGGGAATCTCATTGAAACAAAGCTTTATGATTAAATAGAATCAAAGGATTTTAGTGAGATGAGTGGGCTGTTTTAGAACAGAAAAAATAAGTGCAAAATGTGAGAAAATAGTGGGGAAAAGTCCAGTATTTATAGGACAAACTGAAGGAGCGTCAGTCTATGGGCGGTCCCCTTGAAATAGGAGGGCCGGTCCATAAAATTAAGGGGCCAGCTCCGTAGAATTTAAAGGGCCCTCCTTTAAAGGCTAGAGTCTCCCCAGTTTGTCCTTTTAGTGTAGGGGGAAATTTTTCCTAGAACATTCTAGCCGTTTTTAAAGGTCCGACAATTTGAATTTAAAATGTTTATTTTGAATAAAACATTTCTTTTAATTGTAGAAAATATTTTGTAATAAAAATGTCTACAACATTTTATAAAATTATAAGGTTGAATAGAAATTTCATTTGATCATAAAATGCATTAAGCATTTGTTTATTCATACCTTTAAGTGATTAAATTATCGAAAAATAAAATATAACTACTAATTACTTAGTTACCGTTAATTTAACATTGAAACGTTTTTATATTTTTTGTGATTATCAAAACGTAAGAGATGTGAAAATATTAAGAATTTTTTAGGCATTATTTCTATCATACACACATATCCACTACTTTGGACCTTGGAAATTCAGTGATAAAACCATAGAGAAATCTATCTCGATTTCACTCATTATCTCACAGGTTGTGCAGCAAGCCAAAAAAGTCTTGACATTGGCAGAATTGCACCATCACATCCTAAACAAATTCGACAATTGCTGACATAGGTAGCTATATCCTTTTCTACACGTGGCTACCAATACATGTCTCCAAGGTTATAGTACGTCTTATCCGCTCCCGGATGTACCAAGTACCTTGATGCATGGGCCTCGTCCATTACACTTCCTACCAATAGAACCCAAATCCGATCCATAAAGTACACACCCTCGTCTCTTTTTCTTTCCATCTGTGGATCTAAACTATGTAGCCTTTCTGCGAGTACGTTCTCTTGCTTGAACACCTCACTTTGGGCTGCTAGTATCATTCCTCTTACCCGTCTTGATTTCACTCTCTCCTTTCTACTCAACCCATCACCCACTACATTCGCTTTATTGGAGTATCACATAAATCATTCTTCAACGTCTGAGAAACCTCTTCTTGTTCTGCGCTCCACTCATACTTCTGATTCCTCTCAGTTAGGGAAGTAAGGGGTTTATAATTGATTCTATCTTGTGTATTTTATCCTTTTGTGGAATTTGACCTTTTGCCTTGGTCAAGGGCATTCGGTCAGGATCTGTATTAGGGTTGCTATATAAGTGTGTACTAATCCACGAATCAATTTTTGGCGCCGCTGCCGGGGAGGCATTTGCTACGATTATTATCCGACTTTGATCTGAACTTGTCTTATTATTAATATATCATATTAAAAAAAAAAAAAAACACAAAAATATTTTTCTTTTCTTTTTATTAGTACATATCATATAAAAATTAAAAAACCAAAAAAAATCAAAAATATAAAAAAATTGTCCATAAAAATTAAAATTCACTAATTGGTAAAATACCAAAATATAATATTCTCCACTGAGGTATTATCATAATAAGTTCCGGTGAACTACTGAGTTCCCAATCGAACCAAAGATTTAAAACTTGCCTTCTGTGTCACTTACGATATACGGCTCACCTCATTCTGATTGACAAACTATAAAGTGGGTATAAGGAGGGTTGTTCCTAGGAACTACGACCCGAAAGGAGAAATAAGCTTCGCGCTATTCCTACTCCTCCGCTCACCTGTGCGTTTTTCATTCTGAGAGCTACCGTGAAGTAAGATCGATTATTTGGCTTAAGTTGTCTATCTCTTGTCCGTTTAAAATAGATTGTGAATATATTTAAATCCAAAAAAAAATTAGTGTAACTTCTTTTTTTATTTCCATTTTGTGCATGCGCACATCGATCTCAGTCCTCGTGAGCAACGTCCTCCTCCACCAGAATGACCGCCAGTTTGATATCGAACTCTTCGTAAAATACCCATTCAGAGAAACCTACCAGTAGAGCCAATGCAGACACTCGAACTATGCACAATTGCCCAAGCACCCACCGAGGGTACGAGGACGCAATCCTTATTCCTGAAATTGTGGCAACCAATTTTGAGCTGAAGCATGGGATTAATCAATCTTGTCCCAGAACAAACAGATTCTTCGTCATGACACTGAACCCAACACACAACCCAACTAAGCAACTATCTAATCTTGGACCAATCACTATTCTATCACAATCTTAACCTAAAAGACTCAAAAACCTAGGAAAGCCAAAAGGACCACTAAGATATCTTAGTCTAGTGGACCTATTCACCTTGTTGTAGATGAGACTGTTTATAAGGAGTGGAAAGATAGAATGGAAAGGCGCCCCTACTGCTTCTAGCTTCGAAAGCAGAGCTAAGGACAGTGGTAAAAAAAAAAAATAAAAAAACATTTCACAAGGACCCAATTCCCATGGAAACACCTAAAAAAATTAATGAGCCAAGGACCACCGTTGGAACTGTTTCAAGTAGTCGTCCTAGTGCCAAATACATATTAGGAGGAGCAAGAGCTCAAACTAGGTTTGAGGTTACATCTAAACAGTCCAATGATCTACCTCTCTCAAAAGTCAACACACTTAGAAGTGGGGAGGACAACATGAAACTAAAGGAATTGATGGAACATTATACAAAACTGTCTAAATTGGTGAGCTTAATAGAATTAAGAGAAAGGAAAAACAGACAGAGATAAATTGTGAGCTTCAAAAGAAAAAGAGTGATTTGTAAATAAAAACAGAAAAAGTAAATTGGTAGAAAAAGAAAGTAAGAGATATTGAGAGATTAAAAACAGAAAGGAGAGCTTTGAAATCAAAAAAGAATGATGGACATCTTTTGGAAAGAAATTGGGGTTAATACTGGTGTCCGTTAAAGTTAATCTCTTCATCTAAACTTAATGCTGCTAAGCTTAAGTTAATGTTGTTAAGGACCGTTAATTTACTGCTGCAGGTATTAGTTTTTAAGCACTAGGCATTCATTTACTACTTGTTATGACCTAAGTTTTACTGTTGATTGTAGGCATAACTTCCTACAGCTGGTTAGTTAATACTGTTAGCTTTAACTTAAATGCTTCTAGTTTCAAGTATAATGTTGATTGATGGTGAGTTCATATAATACTTTTGATTAAAGGGTTTTAAACACTCATTCTTCGATTTTACACCTTTATCCTCTCTAATCAAAACCTAACTCATTCATCTTAATCATCAAAACCCAACACAATGTCGATACTAAGGTTTTGCTGAAAACTCACAATTTAGTGCGTATATTAGAGAAACCAAAAGAAAGAATGGGTTGTGAAGAAATTTTGATTTTTCTAAATGCAAGTTCTGTCCAATATACTTTATCAGTCCAATCCAACCATTGTATACTACCTGTATTGACTAGTTTTTGGGACATCTCTAGGTCAAAACAGTTATAATAGGGAACACAGATACCAGCCCTATACGACAAGCAAAAGGTAATCATCTTGAGACAATATAATGAGGTGATCTTAAGTTGAATGATGCTGAAGGAATAGATTGTCTACCCACTGCTACAATTTTTACAGAATTGGAAAGAATAGGGTATGAAAATCTTACTCAAAAGCTTACTTTTTATAAAGCTTATTTTTCATCCCAATGGAAATTTCTTATCCATATCATACTGCAATGCCTTAGTGCTAAGACTACATCCTGGAATGAATTTAGTAGCACTATGGCATATGCTATCATATGTCTTGCCACAAACCAAAAATTCAACCTTTCCAAGTACATTTTTGACAATATGGTGAAGAAATTGGATGGTGGGGTAAAATTTCTCATGTACCCAAGATTTGTGCAAGTCTTCCTCGACAAACAAGTAGAGGGAATGTCCAAGCAAAAAGCGGTTTACGTTACACCTTCCCACACAAAGAAGGTGTTTGCTAACATGAAAAGACCATGCAATGGTTTTTCTGGAAGGGTTACACCACTATTCTCCACAATGATGGTTCAAGCTACAGAAGACATAGGTGAAGATTCAGTTGCTCCTTTTGATTCCCATTCCACACCTATTATTTCTCAACCATCATCATCCAAACCTCAAAAGAAGAAGTCAAGGAGAAAATAGAGGAAAGACAGTGGTCCAACAGAGCCTGTTACTGATGAGGCTCATGTATCAACCCCTTCCTATGATCCACCTCAAAATGGTGAGGATAGTACGTAACTTTTTGAATTGATGAATTTATGTACCAGCCTACAAGAGAAAGTCCTTGATTTGGAGAAAGCCAAGACTGCTCAAGCAAAGGATATTGCTAGCTTAAAGAAGAGAGTTAAGCAATTGGAAAAGAGGAGGAAGTTAAGAACTCCAGGGCTCAAGAAATTAAGGAAGATTGGTTCAACTAGCATGGTAGAATCCTCTAATAATGTCAGTTTGGGTGATCAGGAGGATGCATCCAAATAGGGGAGGAAAATTGATGATCTTGATGCTGATGCAGAAGTGACTCTAGTGGATGAGACTCAAGAGATGAATGATGACAACCTGATGTTTGATACAGGTGTGTTGGAAGAGTAAGAAAAAGATGTTGCTGAAAAGTAAATTAGTGTTGGTAATCCAGTTACTGCTACTGGAAGAGTAAGAAAAAGATGTTGGAAGAGTCACACCACGCAAAGGCAGAAACGCGAGACGTAACATCATGGATATCATCACAACACAATGGCGTCTATAAAGAGAATTCTACATGTAATAAAATAAGCAAATTATAGACACAAAGTGTCATAACAATACCCATAAAACGAATCCAAATATGAATGGTGTCTTTATTGATGAAACAAAAGTTCTCACCAATAGAAAGACATGCAGCAAGTATCTATAATTCAAACAATGAAATATTCAAGACATAAAATCAATAATCTCCATGACATCCTATGGTCTCTTTCTAGCCACTTATCTCTATCTTATCCCCAGGATGCTCACCTGAAAATGATGCTTAAACGTCAACATAATGTTGGTGAGAGTCATAGGTTTAAGACACGCCAATAACTCCCTTTGAAATCACTGTGATAAGTAAAACATAGCATAGCAGGATATACAACAATCTATTATACAAGCTAACATCCAATCACATCAATCCACATTGAACGTCACGAGGCAGCTCATAGAACACACACATAGAAACAAACGTACAACATGAGACGATCACCGCTCACTATTAACAATCCACAGCATGAGACCGTGTCACGGGCACACTACAACAATTCCACAGTAATGAACATCATGTTTCACTACTAACAATCCATAGCAATGAGACAGTCACGCTCACTACTAACAATCCACCAATGCCTTAAGACGGCCACGCTCAAGCACAACAATCCATATCACATTAGCAAGTAGCACATAACATACAATAGTCTCGTATAGCTCATGCCTCATTTAAAACATATTATCACAGTAACTAAAACATTTAATCCTCATAGCATCATTTTTACCCCAAGAAAACATAAGAAAAAGGGGCTATGAAACTCACCTGATTGCTTTACAGCTTCCACAAACACTAGCACAAATCTAAACAACAAAACAAACATATGTTACACGCGACCAGGACAATTGCTTATGCCCATGTAACAAACATATGATGGATGTCTAAGATGTTTAATTACCCTCATAGGTCACCACGACACCATGCCCAACCTTAACCAACATGTTTACACACTTTTTAATGTTTAACAATTTACCCGAAAACACAGAATTTTAATGTCACTTTACCATTTTCTAAACCACACTTACTGATATTTATAAATTTTACCAAAAATCACAGGTTCAACATCATGAGTTTACTATCTCCCTGATTTTTCCACTAATTTATTTCCCCTCTTAAATGCCCCAAATAAAATCAAACTTTTAACTACTCAGTTTTGGATCTGATTGCACACTAAAAAGTTTAGACCTAAAAACCATACTTAGACTCCAAATCATAAGCTCTACTTTGGGGTAATTTTAATAGACACATAGAACTAAACTCTTGTAGGTTGGATAATCTTAATTAAAATTTTAAGTAGGGGTTTTACACCTCGTAATCTGACCTAAATCTGACCCGAATTTACTGCTTTGACAACTTTTCTCATAACCAACATTTGAATGACTTCCCCACCTTAAAAACATTAGAGGCCAGATGTTCTAGAAACTAGACTCTCTGAGCTACATCATAGACATCGGAAATTTGACAAAAGCTATTACCATGATCAAGATAACAGCCAAACACACAGCCCTAAATTCTGCCCTAATCTAAATCAAGTTCTAACGCGATCTAAACCCTAACGAATACACCCATATGATCCTAATTAAACCATAATCATTGTAATATGATTAAACATCATTAATTTACAGATTTAATGAAACCCTAATTGTCCATCTTAATAATTGTTACATGAATTAATGATTAATAATTAACAAAGATAAATTAATACTCACCTTAGAACTTGTTTTCTTCACAAAAAGCAAAACCCTAATTTTTTTTCTCCTCTTTTCTCTTTGGTTAACCGGTTCTCACAAGGGGGAGGGTTTAGGGATTTTATTTTGTATTTATAAGCCTCAATATAAATCCTAGATAATTCCTAATTAGAATTTGTTTCCAATTACAACTCTTTTTTTTCTTTTCCTTTTCTTTTTCCCCAAAACCGGCCAATGGCCCTTTATATATATATTTTTAATTTTTTTATTTATTTTATTTTTAATTAACTAATTACTTGTATTACCTTAATTTTCTACAAAAACCTAAGCTTATTTGCACATACATTTTTGCATAAACGCACTTTACTAAACCTTTAAAAATAAATAACTTTTCATTTTTATTAAACCTAACTTTCCAAAAATAGAAATTTCATTTCTTTCTTATTCTAACCACTAACACCTATTCATACCTAACATTACTAACACATAAATACGTATACATAATAATACTTACACGATAAATTACTAAAATGCTCAAATCACGAAATCATTTCCTTGTCACCAAAAGTGAACGAAATTAACTCCACAAAATCCAACACAAATCCAAACCCAATAAGGCGATCACGCTCAATAGATTGATTACCAAATCTCACATATCCCACATAAACACATATAAACACGTATAAACACAAATAACACATAACCCATACATTGTAACAGATACACAAGTCAACACTAATAGTTTGACTAACCTGCCCAAGTCTTGGTTGTCACAGTATCCCCTCCTTTAGGAAATCTCGTCCCAAGATTTAACTAAAAGGTTCAACTCTATCATTACCAAACAATTAATCGAGAATACTTATCTTTCAAGTAGTCCTCCCATACCCATGTTAACTCAAAGTTACACTTTGAATTCCAACTAACTCTCACAAGATATCTTACTGCTAACAACTTTGCCTGCCCACAAAGGGTACGCATAGCAGCATAACCGCTCCAAATGAAAAGAAACATCCAACTACCTGAACCTCGCCCTTCATCGAGGAGACTCGTTAAAAACCTTAAGTTGCGTAACCCGGTCTCGCAACTTATCAAACAATAATTGTCTTGAAACCAAGTTATAAGTTGTTACAAAGCCCAACGTTTTTGAAGAATCGGCTTGACATCTAGTTTATTCATAAAATAACTTTAACCAAAATCACACAAACACAACTAAGGGCGTATTAAGGTCTACAAGTAACCTTATGTACCCAACTTTAACTAAAACTCTCAATGATTCCTTGCTCAACGAACAAGTGTGGATACTCAGTTTACCTGAAGTCCTAAAGACCTCGTTTCGAGCCCAAATGGACCTTAACTACCACAATTCTGCTACCTTTTAACCTCTTAACTTCACAATCACTATTCTCAATAGGTTCCTCAACAAAACGAAGAGTTTTGCCAACCTTGATCTCATCCAATGGTACATGCAGACTAGCATCTGCCAACATATTTTTTTAGATTCGATACATGAAATGTGTCATGTACACAACTCAACTCCTTAGGAAACCTCAACCTATCATCAATAAGGCCAATCCTTTCAAGGATCTCAAACGGTCCTACATATCTTGGTGCTACTTACCCTTCTTTCCAAAACGCATTACGCCCTTCTATGACGACACCTTTAACAACACATGATCTCCCACATCGAACTCTAATGGCTTACGCCTATTACCAGCATAGCTCTTTAGATGATCTCTCGCCGCTTAGGGCTTTTCTTTTACCAACACTACCTTATCAGTCGTTTCTTGTACTAACTCAATTCCAGTCAAACTACTCTCTCTAATCTCTACCCATAGAACAGGCGGCCTACATTTTCTTCTATACAAAGCTTCAAACGGAGCACACCAAATGCTTAAATGATAACTACTACCAAAATCGATAACACATGCCCTAATTATATCTTCCAAAGTCTGACTCCTATGTTCACTTTGTCCATCCGCTTGAGGATGTTAAGCAGTACTTAAATTCAATCGCGTCTTAAACACTTTCTGTAATGTCTGCCAAAACCATAAGGTAAATCATCCATCTCAATCTAAGTTAATTGTAACCAGAATTCCATTCCTTATTATTATCTCATCAATATAAATCCTTGCCAACTTCACATCCTGAAATCTTCTTGTATAGCTAGAAAATGAGCTCACTTGGTCAGTTTATCGACCATCAACCAAATCACATCATACTCACTACTTTGACCTTGGAAATTCAGTGAAAAAATCCATGGTGATTCTATCTCGTTTTCACTCAAGTATCTCAGGTTGTTGCAGCAAGCCAAAAGTCTTTGACATTGCAGCCTTCACCTCCTAAACAAATCTAACAATTGCTGACATAGGTAGCTATATCCTTTTCTACATGTGGCTACCAATACATGTCTCCAAGGTTATAGTACGTCTTATCCGCTCCTGGATGTACCAAGTACCTTGATGCATGGGCCTCGTCCATTACACTTCCTACCAATAGAACCCAAATCCGATCCATAAAGTACACACTCTCGTCTCTTTTTTTCCATCTGTGGATCTAAACCATGTAGCCTTTCTGCGAGTACATTCTCTTGCTTGAACACCTCACTTTGGGCTGCTAGTATCATTCCTCTTACTGGTCTTGATTTCACTCTCTCCTTTCTACTCAACCCATCACCCACTACATTCGCTTTATTGCAGTATCACACAAATCATTCTTCAACGTCTGAGAAACCTCTTCTTGTTCTACGCTCCACTCATACTTTTGATTCCTCTTAGTTAGGGAAGTAAGGGGGTTCAACAATCTAAATTTTTTTTACGATGAACGTCGGTAGTAACCTGCCAAATCCTAAGAATAATCATATCTCGGATGGTGTCGTAGGTACTTCCTAATTCTTCACTGCTTCACTCTTAGTAAACTTAGCATACAACTTCTCCTTCCTCAGTAATTCCAACACTAACTTCAAATGAACTCCATGCTCCTCTTCTTAACAAACAACACTGGTGCTCCTCACAGAAAATAACTAGGTCATATGAAACCTTTGTCTTGCAACTCTCGAAGTTGTTCAGACAATTCTTGCATTTCCAAGGGTGCTAGACGATATCGGGACTTCGCAACTGACGTCGCTTCAGGAACTAAATCTATACATAATTCAACTTGTCGTTGTGATGGTCATCAACAAGTTTTTCAGAACATATCAACAAAATCTCGTATGACGGAAGTATCACTCACTTTCGGTTCATCTACCTTCGTGTTCAATAAGGTTTTCACGACTCCTCAAGTACGTTCACCATGAATCTGGAGTATCTCATCACCTTCCAACGTATTCTAACCACCTTCTCATGGCATACTATCACAAACTTCCTCTTGGACAACCAGTCCATTCCCACAATCACATCAAAGCTTCCACGACTCAACGGTATCAACAAACTCTAAGGGTTACGAACAATCGAATATGATAACAAATAAATATCGAGTCAAAGGCTAAAATGCATATAGGAGATTGCACATATGCAAATAGACGTGGATCAAATGACATAAGAATCTTTTGAAAGAAAGGATACGTATATGCACCGAGTGAAAGCGCAAACGAAAGAAAATCAATAGGCGTACCATGATAAATGAACACATAAAAAATATCAATACGAAAGACGGAAATTCTTATACCAATTATCGACTTTACTCGAAAGGTCAAATTAAATAATGTTTTTATAAAAATCAATCTAAATTAAGAAAGTCACTTTAAGTATAAAATCTTTTTAAATAATAATGAAATTGTCTTAAATGTAATCTTTGAAAAATTCATTCTAGTTGTCATAAAAATCTAGAGATGGTTATCTAATGGTGTATCGTACCTTACCACTATGAATCACTTTAAACCTGCTTTTTATAATAAAATAAAATTTATTTAACCACTCAACAATTTTCATATCCTATTTGCATAGGCCATTTAAACATATTCTATTTACAAAGATCATTTTAAACACAGTTTTTCCCAAACACTAACACAATACTTCAAAAGGGCTTTTATAATTAGACATCAATTATAAAATATGTTACTCAAACAAAGGACACCATAATACCAAAAGGGATCGTAAAACACCGTACAGACTCTAACACAATTCTATTGTTTGAAAACGAAAGAAAATACCAGGAACCATATACTCAAAATAAAATCAAACGAACTCGTACAAGAAAACTCATGCAAGACGTTACGTACCCAAAAGAAAACGTAAGGTCTTATCCAAAATAACGATCAACAGAGCAAACCTAAAAGCATCGATACTAACACGTCGCCAACGGGTTACGAAAACCAAGGGATATACAACCAAGGGAGTAATGATCCACACTAATATGTTAGGAACAATTAGTGCTTAAAAGAAACCGCTTGATACTCATACGAGTAATCAATGCAACGAGAGAACTAACAAAATGTGCGCTATATCCGAAAGAGCAGATTCCGAACAACCAATACACATCGAGACGTCGAATAAGAAAATCAGGTATCCTTACTAACAAAGTACGATGAAGGGATGCTAAGCTTAGACTTTAGGAAATTCGAACAAACAACCAAGAAAACGAGCAACCTCTATAAAAGCAATACTAGGTATCGACAAATACTAGATAGAAGGGAAGCTTACTATCTATACAACTCAACTTACATATTTCCTCCAATAAGGGTAAGAGAAATAATTCCTCTACCCATACCACCATCCTTATAAATGAATAGCACATATAAAAAAACATATTACACTAGCCACCTACCAACCAAACACAAATAAATGCAATCATGGTCGTAAGTCTACGTGTGTGATGCTTTTATAATTATGTTGGCCACCATAATTATAAGTGCCTCCTTTCACACGTGTACTTACTTCCAAGATTACCCATATCAATCATAATTCACATATAAGCACATATACCACATTGCATCTCTTAAACCACTCTAATTAAGCCCTAAATGCATCTACATGAAGGACCCCTAGGTTATAGTCTAGGCTCAACCACCTACTTCTCTATAACCTGGCTCTGACACCAATCTGTCACACCCCGCCAAGGCGAAAACGTGAGGCGTAACATCATGGATATCATCACAACACAATGGCGTCTATAAAGAGAATTCTACACGTAATAAAGAAAAAATTACATGTTTCGTCCCTATGGTTTATACCAAACATCAGGTTTCGTCCCTATTTCATTTTAATTACACTGGGCGTCCTTAATTTTGAAACTTGTAACACTGGCCGTCCCTATTTTGGATGGTCGTTAACATTTTTCGTTAAGTCTAATATTTGTAAGGGCAATTTGGTCTTTTCCATTATAGAGACTAAACTTAGAATTTTTTTCGTTCGTTTTAAATTAAAAAAATGTTTTTATGTTATTATACGTAAAGAATTTAAATTTTTTTTACAAAATTTTTAAAAAAATTCGTACTTTTATAAATCTAATTTTTTTATAATTAATTTTTTTCGTACTTTTTAAATTAAAAAAATTACGTTGTTATCCGTTAAAAAAAATTTTAAAAATTTCGTACTTTTTAAATTAAAAAAATTACGTTGTTATTCGTTAAAAAAAATTTTAAAAATTTCGTACTTTTTAAAATCTTAATTTTTTTTAAATAAATTTAAATCTTTTTTCGTACTTTTTATATTAAAAAAAATATTTTTTAGGTTTAAATTTTTTTTTTTAACTCATCTCCAAATTAAAAAAATTTTACAATTTCTTTAAAAAAAATTGTACTTTGTAAAATCTTAAATTTTATGAAAAAATTTAAATCTTTTTTCGTACTTTTTATATTTAAAAAAAATTACGTTATTTTTTGTAAAAAATTTAAATTTTTTTTAAAAAAATTCATACTTTTTAAAAATCTTAATTTAAAAAAAAAGTAAATTGAAAATTAATTTTTTTTAAAAGTTAAGAAAAAAAGTAAAAAAAATTCAAGTAAAAAGTAAAAAAGTTTTAACTTTTTAATTTTTCTTAACTTTTAAAAAAATAATTTTTTTGTTAAATTTAAAAATGTACGAAAAAAAAATTTAAATACCTAATTTTTTTTTAATATAAAAAGTACGAAAAAAGATTTAAATTTTTTTTTTAAATTTAGGATTTAAAAAGTACGAATTTGTTTTTTATTTTTTAAAATTTTTTAACGAATAACAACGTAAATTATTATTTTTTATTTAAAAAGTACGAAAAAATTTTCATTTTTTTTTAAAATTAAGATTCATAAAAGTACGAAATTTTTTTAAAAATTTTGTAAAAAATTTTAAATTTTTTGCATATAATAACATAAATTTTTTATTTTATTTTAAACGAACAAAAAAAATTACAAGCTTAGTCCCTATAACGGAAAAGACCAAAATGCCCCCATAAAAATCAGACTTAACGAAAAAAGTTAACGACCATCCAAAATAAGGACGGCCAGCGTTACAAGTTTCAAAACTAGGGACGCCCAGTGTAATTAAAATGAAATAGGGACGAAACTTGATGTTTGGTATAAACCATAGGGACGAAACATGTAATTTTATAAGCAAAGTATAGACACAAAGTGTCATAACAATACCCATAAAGCAAATCCAAATCTAAAAGGCGTCTTTATTGATGAAAAGAAAGTTCTCGCCAATAGAAAGACATGCAACAAGTATCCATAATTCAAACAATGCAATATTCAAGACATAAAAGCAATAAACTCCATGACATCCTATGGTCTCTTTCTAGCCACTTCTCTCATTCTTATCCCCATGATGCTCACCTAAAAATGATGCTTAAACGTCAACATAATGTTGGTGAGAGTCATAGGTTTAAGACACGCTAATAACTCGCTTTGAAATCACTGTGATAAGTAAAACATAGCATAGCAAGAAATACAACAATCTATCATACAAGCTAACATGCAATCACATCAATCCAGATTGAGACGTTCACGCTCAATGATCACAAACATAGAAACAAAACGTACAACAATGAGATGATCACGCTCACTATCAACAATCCACAACAATGAGACGGTCACGCTCACTACTAACAATCCACCAATGCCTTGAGACGGTCACGCTCAAGCACAACAATCCATATCACATTAGCAAGTAGCACATAACATACAATAGTCTCGTATAGCCCATGCCTTATTTAAAACACATTATCACAGTAACTAAAACATTTAATACTCATAGCATCATTTTCACCCCAAGAAAACATAAGAAAAAGGGGCTATGAAACTCACCTGATTGCTTTGCAGCTTCCACAAACACTAGCACAAATCTAAACAACAAAACAAACACGTGTTACACGCGACCAAGCCAATTGCTTATGCCCATGTAACAATCATATGATGGATGTCTAAGATGTTTAATTACCCTCATGGGTCACCACGACACCATGCCCAACCTTAACCAACATGTTTACACACTTTTCCAATGTTCAACAATTTACCCGAAAACGCAGAATTTTAATGTCACTTTACCATTTTCTAAACCACCCCTACTGACCTTTATAAATTTTACCAAAAATCACAGGTTCAATATCATGAGTTTACTATCTCCATGATTTTTCCACTAATTTATTTCCCCTCTTAAGTGCCCCAAATAAAATCAAACTTTTAACTACTCAGTTTCGGATCTGATTGCACACTAAAAAGTTTGGACCTAAAAACCATACTTAGACTCCAAATCAGAAGCTCTCCTTTGGGGGATTTTTAATAGACACATAGAACTAAACTCCTGTAGGTTGGCTAATCCTAATTCAAATTTTAAGTGGGGGTTTTACACCTCGTAATCTGACCTAAATCTGACCCGAATTTACTGCTTTGACAACTTTTATCGTAACCAACATTTGAATGACTTCCCAACCTTAAAAACTTTCGAGGTCGGATGTTCTAGAAACTAGACTCTCTGAGCTACATCATAGACACTAGAAACTTGACAAAATCTATTACCATCATCGAGATTATAGCCAAACAACACAACCCTAAATTCTGCCCTAATCTAAATTAAGTTCTAACGCGATCTAAACCCTAATGAATACACCCATATGATCCTAATTAAACCCTAATCATTGTAATATGATTAAACATCATTAATTTACATATTTAATGAAACCCTAATTATCCATCTTAATAATTGTTACATGAATTAATGATTAATAATTAACAAACATAAATTAATACTCACCTTAGAACTTGTTTTCTTCACAAAAAGCAAAACCCTAATTTTTTTCTCCTTTTTTTCTCTTTGGTCAACCGGTTCTTACAAGGGGGAGGGTTTAGAGATTTTATTTTGTATTTATAGGCCTCAATATAAATCCTAGATAATTCCTAATTAGAATTTTTCCAATTACAACTCTTTTTTTTCTTTCCCTTTTCTTTTTCCCCAAAACCGGCCGAATGGCCCTTTTTATATATATTTTTTTAATTAACTATTTACTTGTATTACCTTAATTTTCTACAAAAACCTAAGCTTATTTGCACATACCTTTTTGCATAAACGCACTTTACTAAACCTTTAAAAATAAATAACTTTTCATTTTTATTAAACCTAACTTTCCAAAAATAGAAATTTCATTTCTTTCTTGTTCTAACCACTAACACCTATTCATACCTAACATTACTAACACATAAATACGTATACATAATAATACTTACACGATAAATTACTAAAACGCTCAAATCACGAAATCATTTCCTTATCACCAAAAGTGAACGAAATTAACTCTACAAAATCCAACATGAATCCAATCCCAATGAGACGATCACGCTCAATGGATTGATTACCAAATCTCACATATCCCACATAAACACATATAAACACGTATAAACACAAATAATACATAACCCATACATTACAACAGATACATAAGTTAACACTAATAGTTTGACTAACCTGCCTAAGTCATGGTTGTCACATACTACATCCTTGTTGTATAGATAAAACATTAAATACGGGAATTTAAAAAGAATTAGAATAAGAATCTCTCCTGATATTTGCTTGGTAGATTCTCCATGTTGAGTTTATTAGCAAGATGTTGATCCCACTTTAATAGATCGAATTCCTTAAGCTTTGTTTAAGGTTTAGCTATATTAGATAAATCTAACACAACTATAGTAGAAACTGTTTTTGAATGTATTAAAGATTATGCGGAATCTAATCTTTAATATTAAAAAGAATTATCAATGAAATAGTAATTCAATGAACATACAATTCAACAAATAAGCTCCAATACTATTAATGATAATAATAAAAATACTCTTACAGTATTAGGGTTACAAAGACCTTAAAGCTATGAATTATACGTCTAATGACATATCATAAAAAGATTGAGATATTAAACTATATGCCCTAGGACCTCCTTTTATACACTAAGGAGCCCTAGTCGGCTTACAATACTTTCCTAAGTATTCATAATCTTTTCTATAAATACATAACTTAATACATATCATATAGTAGTATATAACAAACATAATACAGTACTAATCTTATAACCTTAGCAGCATTAAACTTTATCTGTGAGCAGTTTAACTTGTGCAGTTATTTACTTTGTACTAGCAGTAGTAACTTATCACTAGTAGTAGTAACCACTTAGCATATTTTAACTAGCAGTAGTAACCATTTAGCATATTTTCTTTGAAGTTCATGAGCAGCACTGTTGGGATTAAAAGCTTCTTGATGCTGTTTGGAAGTAACTGCTGCTAAGGTTATAGTTACTACTGCTAGTATGTATTACTACTGCTAATGGAAGTTAAGACTGCTCAGAGACTTAGAAGAAATACTACCAAGTAGTTAATACTGTTAGTATAAATGTTACTACTGTTAGTGTAACTTAGTACTGCTTAAGTAAAGTCACAATTGTTAGCATAATGTTAGTAATGCTAGTGTAACTTAGTACTGCTGATGAAGAATGAAGAAAATATTCTAAGTAGTTACTACTCCTTGTACACAGTTAGTGCTACTGGAATAAAAGTTAATGTTGCTGCTTACAACTGCTGAAAGATTACAACTGCTAGAAAAGTTTCTACTCTGAGAAGGATAAAGATGAAGATTGTTTATCAAGATTACTTACGGGATAAGTATGAGATATTTTTGTAAAAGATATGTATATCTTATTAAGTTAGAAGATTTGTAGTTATCTATTAGAATTATAGAAGATCTGTAGTTATCTTGTAAAGGAATCCTTGGTGTATAAAAAGAGATCCTAGGTCATGTATACATATACATTCATACGTTTTTGATATATAGCTTCAAGGTTGTAAACCCTAGTACTACACAGAGTACTCGTATTATTGATAATAATAATATTAGAGCTTTTCAGTGATATCATTATTCATACAGTTTACTGTTTCATTTATATTCTTCTAAGTATTAAATAGTAGATTCTGCATACTCTTTAGTATTCACAAAGTTTTTACCATAGTTGTTTTGGTTCAATCCAAAATAACTTAACCTTTACAAGCCAAGGAATGGATCTTAAGTTAGGATCAACAAGTGGTATCAGAGCTTGTTCTCTAAATCTTTGATCTTGAGAAACTAACAAAGAGTACTCTTTACTTACAGAAGGATGGATCTAGAAACTTGCACAAACCATACTACTGCAATAGTTACTTATCAGAACAAGGTGAATTATGAACCCGGGATATGTGGAGGCTACAGGAAACTTACAAGTACAAGACTATGATCTTTGGGATGTCATAGAGAATGTAAAACTATTCAAACCAGTACCTCAAACAACTAATAAAATGTGATGGTTCCTTAACTTAGTAATACCAGGTCTTGCTCACTACTGAAGAAAAGTTCAAAAGAAGAGTGATGTTGAAGGCAAGAAGTCATGATACTGTTTGGACTTCCTAATAAACATTAATGATTTTAATCTGTTATCAAGATGCTCAGCTTTGTTTCTCCTTTAAAACAAGATTTGGTGGTAAAGAAGCCACAAAGAAGACTCAGAAGACTCTTCTTAAGCAAATGTATGAGAACTTTAGTGCTCCAAGCATAGAGTCTCTTGACTCTATTTTTAACAGGCTTCAGAAGATTGTAAGCCAGCTGGCTATCATAGGTGAAAATATTTCACAAGAAGATCTCAATTTGAAATTTTTGAGATGTCTGCCTTCTCAGTGGAATACTCATGTTGTGGTCTAGAGGAATAAACCTGATTCTAGACACAATGAGCTTTGATGATCTCTATAACAATTTCAAGACTATTGAACAAGAGGTTAAAGGAACTGCAAGCTCAAGCTCAAGCTCAAGTTCTTAAAATATGGCTTTTGTGTCATCCCCTAGCAGTACTAATGAAGTTAATACTACTTATGGAGTTAGTACTGCTAACACTCAAGTTAACCCTCCTAGCACTCAAGTTAGCACTGCCAATACTCAAGTTAGTACTGCTAAATTAAGTGATGACACTGTTTATGCATTTTTGGCCAGTCAACCAAATAGTTCTCAACTTGTATATGAGGACCTTGAACAAATCAATAAAGATGACATAGAAGAAATGGATTTGAAGTGGCAGTTAGCATTGCTGAGCATGAGGATAAGAAGGTTTTTCTAAAAAATTGGTAGAAAGATCACTATCAATGGGAGTGACACAGCTGGATATGACAAGTCTAAGGTGGAGTGTTTTAACTGTCACAAGATGGGACACTTTCAAGGGAATGCAGAGGACCTAGGAACCAAGATAACAGGAACAGGAATCAAGACAACTTTAGAAGGACTGTAAATGTGGAAGAAACTTCTTTCAAAGCCATGGTGGCTATTGATGGAGATGGTTTTGACTGGAGCTATATGGCAGATGATGAAGTCCCTATAAACATGGCTCTTATGACTTTTTTAGACCCTAAGGTACATAATGACAAAACTTGTTCAAAAACTTGTCTAAAAAGCTTTGAAACTCTTAAAACTCAACTTGATGATTTAAGAATAGAGTTTAACAAATCTGAGTTCAATTTAGCTACTTATAAAAGAGGGTTAGCCTCTGTAGAAGAGCAACTTATCTTTTACAAAAAGAATGAAGTTATTTTTGTGAACAACTTGCTGTTCTAAAAAGAGATATCTCATATAAAGAGTCCGAACTTAGTATGCTTAAAAGTGAGTTAGAAAAGCTTAAGCAAGAAAAAGAAAGCAATAAACTTAAAATTGAAAATTTTGATAATGCTTCTAAGAGTCTAGACAAATTAATAGGGAGTCAGATAACTAATAAAAGTAGAAAAGGTGTGGGGTTTGTAAGCTATAATGTTGTCCCACCACCCCCCTACAGGGTTATTTTCACCTCTAAAGTTTGATTTGTCCAACTTTAGTTTAGAGGAGTTCTAACAGCCTGAGTTTGAAGGCTATACACCTAATACTAGTAAGAGTGTTAATGAAGATATTTCTAATGAGGTTAGGGAATCTTCTGATGCCCCATTGGTTAAGGAGTTAGTGTCAGATGATAAGTTAGAGAAGAAAACTATTTTTCCTATTGTTGCTAAGATAGAATTTGTTAGACCTAAACAACAAGAAAAACCAGTTAGGAAACGAGTTAAGTATGTTGAAATATACAGGTCACAAAGTCCTAGCAGAAATCAAAGAAACTGGAATAATCAGAAGTCCCAATAGCTAGGAAGTAACTTTGTGATGTACAATAAAGCTTGTTTTGTCTGTGGAAGTTTTGACCATGTGCAGGCTAACTGCAATTACCATCAAAGGGAAAGGGTGGTATCTGGGAATAATTATACAATGGTAAATTACAATTATTTTGCTAAAAAGGCTCACCCTAGTGCTTACAGGAACATGGTTCCAAGAGCAGTTTTAATGATAATTGGCCTAAGATCACTTAATACTGCTAGGCTTTTTAATAATGCTCATCCAAAAACTATAGTTTATAGTGCTAGACCAATGTCACATTTTTCTAAATCAGCACAATCAACTGTAAAGAAGCCCTATCAAACAAGAACAACATTAACTAACAAAAATTTTAGCCAAAAAGTTAATACTGCTAAGGGAAAATTTTATACTGCTAGGCCAAAAGTAGTTAATACTGCTAGGCCAAATTCAGCAGTAGTTAATGTTGTTAGGGCAAATTAGGTTAATGTTGTTAAGGCCTTAGCATGTTGGGTTTGGAGACCTACCTAACTTAATAGTGCATCAATTACTTTGAAGAGACATAATTATGTTGATGCACGAGGCAGATCCAAGTCAGTGATGGCTAAGGTCCCCAAAGGAAACTAATTTCCTTATTTTTATGTGCAGGGTCATCTACAAAAAGAAGATCAAGGCTATGTTGACAGTGGATGCTCAAGGGACATGATAGGGAACATGTCCTATATCTCAGACTTTAAGGAATTTGATGGAGGATATGTTACCTTTGGGGGAAGAGCCAAAGGTAGGAAAATTACTGGTAAAGGAACTCTTAAAACTGGTAAGCTTGATTTTGAGGATGTGTACTTTGTCAAGGAGTTATAGTTTAACCTTTTTAGTGTTTCACAGATGTGTGATAAAAAGAACGGTGTTCTTTTCACTAACACTGGATGTTTTGTTCTGTCTCCTAACTATAAGTTTGCTGATGAAAGTCAGGTATTACTTAAAGTTCCTAGAAAGAACAATATGTACAGTGTTGATATGAAGAATATTGTTCCTAAAGAGTGTTTAACCCGTCTTGTTGCAAAGGCCATACTTGATGAATCAATGATATGACATAGGAGGCTAGGTCATGTAAATTTTAAAACTATTAATAAACTTGTTTAGGAAAATCTTGTGAGAGGTTTACCTACAAAATATTTTGAAAATAACCAAACTTGTGTTGCTTGCTTTAAGGGAAAGCAACATAATTCCTCTTGTAAGTCTAAGATTCAGAACTCTATTACTCAACCTTTATTCATGTTGCATATGGACTTGTTTGGTCCAACTTTTGTGAGCAGCTTAATGAATAAGAAATATTGTCTAGTTGTCACTAATGATTATAGCAGATTTACTTGGGTTTTCTTTCTAGCAACTAAGGATGAAACTAGTGGCATTCTTAAGAGCTTTATAACTGAGATAGAAAATCTAGCTGATAAGAAAGTAAAGATTATCAGATGTGACAATGGAACAGAGTTCAAAAATAGAGTTATAAGTGAGTTTTGTGAACAGAAAGGCATTAAGAGGGAATTTAGTGTAGCTAGAACTCCTCGGCAAAATGGTGTTGCTGAGAGGATAATAGGACACTGATTGAGGCTGCTAGAACCATGTTAGCTGACTCTAAGTTACCTACTACATTTTGGGCTGAAGCAGTTAATACTGCTTGATATGTGCAGAATAGGGTATTAGTAGTTAAGCCTCATAACAAGACCCCTTATGAACTGTTTAGAGGTAGAACACCTGCTCTAAGCTTCATAAGACCATTTAGGTGTCATGTTACCATTCTTAATGCCTTAGATTATTTAGGCAAGTTTGATGGAAAGTCAGATGAAGAATTCTTTGTTGGATACTTATTGAATAGTAAGGCTTTTAGGGTATACAACATTAGAACAAGGAAAGTAGAAGAAAACATGCATATTAGGTTCTTGGAAGATAAGCCTATTATTGCAGGTGATGGACCAAAGTGGCTATTTGATATTGATGTTCTAACAAAATCAATGAATTATGTGCCAGTTGTTGCAGGTACAAACTCTAATGATCTTGTAGGTGTAGAAGAAAGTATTGGTACAGGTCATTCTTGCAAAGAGACAGGATCTAGCCAAGACTACATTTTGATGCCACTGCAGAAGGATGGTTTACTATTTGATTGTTCTTTAAAGAATGCTAGTAATGATGAACCACAACCAGACATGTTTTCTTTGGGAGATAATGCTACAGTCACACATGCTGATTTCTTTGGTGATGAAATAAAAGTAGACATGAACAATATTACTACCACATATCCATTTCCTTCTACTCTAAATACAAGAATCCATAAAGATCATTCACTTGATCATGTGATTGGTGATGTGTAGTCTGGTTTACTAACAAGGAGAATGATAAAGACTACAAATGAACAACGGTTTATTAGTGCTGTTTATGAAGGAAAATCTCATGATGACCTTCATACTTGTCTGTTTGCTTGTTTCCTATCTCAAGAAGAGCCCAAAAAGGTAATCCAGGCATTAAAAGATCCAAGCTAGATAGAAGCTATGCAAGAGGAGCTTCTGCAGTTCAAGTTACAACAGGTTTGGACCTTGGTGGATTTACCATATGGCAAAAGAGACATTGGCACTAAATGGGTATACATGAACAAGAAATATGAAAGAGGAATTGTAATTAGAAACAAGGCAAGGCTGGTTGCACAGGGTTACACTTAAGAAGAGGGAATAGATTATGATGAGGTTTTTGCTCCAGTTGCTAGGATTAAAGCAATTAGGCTGCTCTTAGCATATGCCTCATTCAAAGACTTTGTTTTATACCAGATGGATGTAAAGAGTGCATTTCTGTATGGCAAGATTAAAGAGGAAGTTTATGTCTGTCAACCTCTAGGGTTTGAAGATCCAGAGTTCCCTGACAGAGTTTATAAGGTAGAAAAGGCATTATATGGTCTACATCAAGCTCCTAGAGCTTGGTATAAGACTTTATCTACCTATTTATTAGATAATGGATTTCAGAGAGGTCAAATAGATAAGACTTTGTTCATTAAAAGAGTCAAAAATGATATTCTACTAGTTCAAGTATATGTTGGTGATATCATTTTTGGATCTACTAAAAAGAAGTTATGCACTGAGTTTGAGAAATTGATGCATAAGAAGTTCCAGATGAGTTATATAGGTGAGCTAACTTTCTTCTTAGGACTACAAGTGACACAGAAAAATGATGGGATTTTCTTCAGTCAAGACAAGTATGTGGATGAAATTTTGAAGAAGTTTGGTTTTTCAACTGTAAAGACAGCAAGTACACCCATGGAGACTTCAAAGCCATTACTCAAGGATGCAAAAGCGAAAGATGTTGATGTTCACTTATATAGATCAATGATTGGCTCATTGATGTATTTAACGTCTTCAACGCGTGATATAATATTTGTTGTATGTGCTTATGCAAGATTCCAAGTCACACCTAAAGTTTCACATCTTCATGATGTGAAAAGAATCTTTAGATACTTGAAAGTTCAACCTAAATTGGGCCTTTGGTATCCTAAGGACTCACCATTTGATTTGGAAGCTTATTCTGATAGTGACTATGGTGGTGCAAGTTTGTTTAGACAGGAAGGAAAAACACAACAGATGAGGGTGCGGTTGTTAATTTCTTAGAAGCTGATTGATTTCATGGTTAATGCAAGAAGCAAATCTGTAGTTTCCAACTTAATACTGAAGCAAAAAATATGTGGCTAGCTGCTAGTGCTTATGGATATGTACTATGTATTTAAAATCCAAATGTTGATTATGGATACAATTTCATGCTTTACCAAGATTTTCATTGACAATGGGAAAGCACAGTTGTCTATTTAGGGAATCTTAGTATTTCACCAAACAGACTAAAGCACATTGAGATAGGCATCAACTTTATCAGAGGATAGATTCCAATGGAGAAGAAGCTATTCAGGATTGATAAAGATTTGCACACAGATCAGAAATGGTTATAGATTTTTCTTTAACAAAAGCATTTGATGTTGGCAGGAATTTCAAATATCTGATTGCAGTATAGGGAATGCCTTAACCTCTAATGTATTGATTGGAGGGAGGTTAAATTGTGATTATATGCAACGGATAGAGATATTATGCACAAACTGATGCTTCTTTGTAATGGAATGAACAGCAGCCTATGATTGGAAAATTCAAGTTATGTTGGTTGTTGGACTAAACTTTCTACTGTTAAGTATAAATCTATTGCTGCTAGTTATACTTAATATTGCTATGTTAATGCTGTTAGTTATACTTACCTACTGTTTGTTATAATTAATATTGTGAGTATTGATGAGAAATTGGTTGAGCATAAAAAACGAGAAAGAGAGATGTGTGAAAATAAAAATAGATAGATGTGAATTGGTTGTTGAGGAAAAATAAATGATGAGGAAATAGTGAGCATTAAAAAACTGGGGGAAAGAGAGATGTATGAAAAATAAAAACAGATAGAATGAATTCGTAAGAAAAAGAAATGAGAGAATAGTGAGCATATAAAAACAAAAAGAGAGGATGTGCGGAAAAATAAAAACAGATAGAGTGACTTGGTGTGTGAGAAAAAAAATTGATGAGAGAGGAAATAGTGTGCAAAAAACAGGAAAGAGAGGATGTGTTGTGCACAAAAATAGACAGAGTGATTCAGTGAGAAAAGAAATTGAGAGATATGAGTGGAGAATAAAAACAGGAGAAGGGAAAATGGAAAGCTTTGAGAATCAATATTGATAATGGAAATGCTTTTTGGGACACAATTGGAGTTACTGCTTGGTGACACAAAAGTTAATGCTGTTAGGCTATAAACTTACTATTTGTTGGTTTAAGTTTAATGCGTGCTCGGCATACTATTTACTACTGCTTAGTGTTACAGTTAGAGTGGTGTTGTTTAGGTTTTAGTTTGTTTTGATCCGAGGGGTTATTAAGTGTGTTAATGATGTGTATTTTTTAGTTATTTTTTATTTTTTTTTTTTTTTTTGTTTCTCATGTTTTTTTTTTAGGCATAAGAGTACTTACTATGGTGTTAACAGTTAATGGCTTTTGCAAGATTACACTTACTATCTGCAAGTCTTAGTGTAATCCTGCCAAAAAAGTCTTAGTTAATGTTGTTTGAGGGTTGATTTCCATTAAATACTTTTGATTAAGGGTTTCATCACTCATTTGATCGATTTTTATACACTTTGATATTACTCTCTATTCATAAAACCCTACCTCAATTTTATCATTCATCATTTCAAAACCCAAACATAATGTCGAAAACTAAGTTTGGCTGAAACTCACAATTTTAGTCTGCATTTTTGGAGAAAACCAAAGAAAGTGATGGGTGTTTGATAGGAAATTATTGATTTTCTTAATGCAAGTTCTATCAGATATGCGCCTCTCTAACGGTGAATCCTACCATCTATACTTCATGCATAAGGCAGTTTCTGGGGTCACTGTTAAGGCAAAATAAACTATCAATAGGGGAACGTGCAGATTAGAGATAAAGGCCTAGTGGATGGGAAGAAAGGTATCATCACATGAGATTGGTGTGAGAAGAGGATCTTTAATTAACAAGATGCTAAAGGTACTTGAGTGTTTGACCCAATGCTTACCATGTTTACAGGAACTGGAAAAAGAATTGGGTAATGGAAATAAATCTTACATAAAACTTTGACATTCTATAAAAAAACTTTCTTTTTTTCATCTCAATGGGAAAATTTCTGTAATCCATATATTTTCTGTATTGCCTTTAGTGCTCTTAGACTATCTAGCTTGGAACGAATATTTCAGTAGCACTATGGCTCAGCTATCATCTGTCTTCCCACAAAACTCTAAAAATTCAACTTTTCCAAGTACATTTTTGTTAATATGGGTAAGAACTTGGAAGGGTGGAGTATAAATTTTAATGTATCCAAGGGTTTGTGGCAAGGATTCCTGCGAATAAACAAGATGAAAGGAATGACCCAAAATATAAAGGAAATTTTTGTTTCACCTCTCACTAATAAGGAATGTCTTTGCTAATATAAAGACGGGAGAGGGAAAAAGGGTTTTTTTTCTAGGAGGGTTTACCCCTTTATTTGAAATGTAATGGTTCAAGCTTCATAATGATTAGGTTTAGGGTTTTTTCCACGCTCCCCGCCCCCCAATACCAACTAATCCTTAAAACACATACGTACTATTATTCCAACCATCTACAATAACAGCCTCAAAGGAGAAGAAACACTTCCAAAGAAAATGGTAAAGAGGAAGGAAAAAGACATGAGGTTCCTCAACTCAGTGGTTCTACAGAACCTATCACTGATGAGGCTGACAATGAAGAGCATGTACCTACACATTCCAATGATCCACTACTCAGTGGTGAGGATAGATTGAAACTAAATGAATTGATGGAACTTTGTACCAACTTATCACAAAGAGTTCTTGACTTGGAGAACACAAAGACCTCTCAAGCTGCAGAGATTACTAAATTAAAGGAGAGGGTCAAGAAGCTAGAGAGGAGGAATAAATCAAGAACTCCAGGGCTTAAAAGATTAAGGAAGGTTGGTAGATCTGCCCAAGTTGTTTCCTCTGAAGATGAAGGTTTGGTGCTCAGGTGGATGCATCCAAATAGGGGAGGAAAATTGTTGATCTTGATGCTGATGCAGAGGTTACTTTGGTTGATGAGGCTCAAGGGAGGAATGATGATGATTTAATGTTTGATACAGGAGTTTTTGATGAGCATGAAGTTGAGATTGAGAAGGTAGTTAGTACTGCTGAAGTTACTACTGCCAGTGCTATAACAGCTGTTGATGAGTTGACTCTGGCTCAAACCTTAATAGAAATTAAAGCAGTTAAACCGAAGGCTGTTACAACTGCTGTTACAATACCCAAGGCTAGAGGGGTTGTAGTTCAAGAGCCAAGTGAATTTACAACAACAACATCACAACCATCACAACTTCCACAGGCTAAAGACAAAGGCAAGGCAAAGATGATAGAACCTGAGAAGCCTTTGAAAAGGAAAGATCAAATTTTGGTGGATGAAGAAATTGCTCAAAGACTTCAAGAAGAATTGCAAGCTAAATTAGAAGAAGAGGAAAGGCTGGCAAGACAAAAAGAATAGGATAACTTAATTTCATGGGATAATACTCAATATGATGGAGGCAGATTATGAGTTAGCTCAGAGACTACAAGCAGAAGAACAGGGAGAGTTGACCATTAAAGAAAGATCAAAACTGTTTGTAGAACTCATGGACAAAAGGAAGAAGCACTATGAAGTGGGTAGATTCATTTGTTCCTATGGATTCAGAGGTTGTGGAAGGAAGTAAAAGCCAGGCAGAAGGAAGTTTTAAGAGAACAGGAGAAGAACTTGAGTATGGTAATTCAAAGAAACAAAAGATTGATAAGAATGTAGAAGCTGAAGTGGATGATGAAGCTGAAATGAAAAAGCATATGGAGATAGTTCCTGATGATGAGGTAGCAATTGATGCTATACCACTAGCCACTAAGTCCCCAATCATAGTTGACTGGAAAGTCATCAAAGAAGGAAAGATAGGATACTTTTAAATCATTAGAGCCGATGGTAGTTTAAGGAGGTACTCATCAATGATTAGGATGTTTCAGAACATTGACAGAGAAGACTTGGAAACACTCTGGAAGTTGGTTAAAGCTAAACATGGGAATACAAGGCCGGAGGAGGCATATTATGTAGTGATCATTGATTATGGTTTCATTGACTTGTGTGATCTTTGAGCTCTCTTTGAGATCATCAGCCACAGCAAATCTCCAAATCATCCTTGTAGAGTAGTATTGCCTCCTTGTGATGTTGTGACCTTCGGACCGGCATGCTCACACTTTTCTGGATCATGATATCAAGCATCAGAGTTGCGGAAGCTGTGTTGTAGGACTTTCAGTTATTATGATGTCTTTGATTAGGAATATGAAGTGTGAGCATAGGGTTGTGAATTGACATGTCTCTTGCCAGCAGCTGCTACCGTCGGGATTCCTGCAATTATATGTTAGTGATAAACAAAACGAAAGCGTCTTTGTTCACTTTCGTTGAATAAGGTTGCAAGAACCAAGGTTCCCCGTTAATCAGTATAAATACTGCCTGTGATCAGGTAGAATTCCGAAGAATCTCCTTGACAGGGTTTCGCAGCTGCGCTAGCCGTTCTCAAACCGGAGCGTCTCAAAGTAGACATAACACGGACTGAGTGAATCAGTGAATTGAAACCCACTGATTGATGAGAAATTGATTTGAAAATCAGACGTGTGTCACTTAGAAAAGAGATTTTGTGACACATCGAAAGTTTTTATGATATAAAATCAAATTTCATCAGAAACACGTTTGTTTTGAAAGATTTACACATTCAACGTGCTCGAAAATCAGTTGTTGAGCACATCGAAAGGTTTTTCAAAAATTACTCGTCAATTCACATACTGGAACAAGATTGATTCACTCGGAATCGCTCCATCGTTGCTTTCCAGTTGTCACAAGTTTGATCCTTGAGAGGATCTCACGAGTCACCTACCAAGAGCTTGTTTGATGTTGGCTCTAGAAGGATCTCCATCTTCATCGTGAGTACTTTCGTATCACTCAGATGTTCTGGCAATACCACGAGGATAATGCGTAGGACTCTTAATGAATTACTTGTTTTCACAGTGTGTGAAAAACAAGTATATTATGAATTAGTGTCCTAACGAGATTTGTTGATGATCTCATGGCTCTAGACTCAATAGTGCAATTTTGGTTTTTAGTAGTCGGAGGCTGGAGCGGACTGCCACCTTTTCAATATCATCTAACTCGGAGTGAGAGAGACGATAGAAATGTATTGATCTCTGTGAGTAATGAAACAAGAATCATTTGAGGGATCTTGAGTGGCTAGGGAGGGGTTGGCAGCGTTATCACGGGTCATGATACTTGTCTTCAATGTCAGCAATCAAACCATGTGATTTCTGCAGCATATGTAGTGACTCGGTTTCTGCCTAATGTTTAAGTAGGGCTGCTTTCTTTTCACCCTTTATCTTAACATTTCTTTTTCATTCTTCAACCCCTTTAGTGCTTACTGAGACTTCATTACTAGTACCTTGTTGGGTATGTTCCAGCACTAGCTCCATCTAAGTCCGCACTATTCCTTTATTCTCACTTTACTCCTTTTTTTAATCATACCTAAAGACTTCTACACTAACTAGTGGATTGTCCCTGGGTAGATCCCTCTGGCTCTGGCGGGATCATAGGAACGATTACCTGACCTTACCATCCTTATAACTCCGATAAAGTAATTACAGGATCGGTCTTTGGTATTTACACAATTGCCCATCATTACCACCATTCGATCCCCCTTCTATATGTGCATCGATATTCGAAAGGGTTTAGCACATATGGGAGAGCCTACACTTGAGTTCAAAAGATCACATTTTTATTAGATTGCATATTTTAATCCCATTTTCTCCCCCGATTAAAAATTTCAAACCCGTTGAGATTTTGGATCTCAATGGATTTAAATATGTTAAAATTTTGGGAGAAACATGAGCCGATTATATACAAGCCACACTTGGAACATATTACTGCTCCCCCTCAAATTATGAGGGTCTATGTTAGTGTCAGTTATGATAATTTTGAAGGATTTTGAGTTTAACGAAAAACTCATGAAAAATTCATAGACCGACACATAACATCTAATTCCATACTACTTATAATGTACAAGATGTATGTTACATAACAGTTGATATTGACCTTAATGTTAGAATGATGAAATCATTCTATTCTCTTGATTAGTCGATAGTCAATATCTCTGAACCTTCCACTTAAAGAAGCATTCGAGATTCCTGAAGATTCTTCAGATCTTTAACCTTCTACCGAATATCTCGATGAACTGTTGATTGTTGTAGTGGAGGTGGTGGTGGTGGAAGTGTTGATGTTGTTTCAGTTGTCGTTGTAAAGCTGGAAAAGTGCATCAGATGTATGCGGTGAAGAGCTTAAAGAATTTTGTTTGTTATAACGAGTATCCACAAGAGATATGAAGATTGATTTCCCTTTGCTTCTATTGTAGATCCAAGAAATGATTCCCTTTCTAATTGACACCAAGCATTTAATAGGCAGAATCTGTTTCATAAGATCTAGTCTATGGTAGCAGTGAGAATGGGAACTTGCTCATTAGCCATGTTATCTGCTACAATTCTATTCAACAAAGATAGGCCCAGACATAACAGTAATGTTTGTGCTAGATGAGGAATTTTGGCAATGATTTGAAATTGGACATTGCCATATTTGATTAAGGTGAGATTAAATCACAAATGGTAGACTTAAATCATCATCAAACCGCTACCAGGAATTTTCAAGCAAACAACTATCAATCATATGCAATTCAATCATATTTCAACTTTCAATTAGGGACCTAATTCTAACACAGAAAGTACAATCCTGAGCATAACACTAGTACGCAATCACTTAATCGAAAACCATCAAACTGTAATCGACTAGAAAAGATCAATTAACATTTGAAAATCATTCAATCAGATCATACAAACGCATGGGGATCATATTTGAACATCAAACTCGAATAATCTAATCCTAACAGCTATATCCCAGCAATTTAAAGTTGGCAGATGGCACAACTGGTCCTTGTAGTTAATTACAGCTAGGAAACATTTAGCAAGTTGTACATAAGTCCCTAATCTTTCTAATTAATGACACATTTGGCTCTTTGAGTTAGAATAAATTAAGTCCCCTTCAAATTAAAATTATAACCCCATTTAAATACAAAACCATTTCCGTTTAAGTATAGGATGAATTAATACGACCGTTTGATGTCATAAAATTTAAAAAACACTCCCCCCCTCAATCGATAACCCGTTTTCTATTGAAAAGAAAGCTTGTAGTCATGACAAGGTCAAATTTTGTTTTATAAGAATTCCAGATCTGATTGATTTTTCAAACATTTTACCACCTATGGTTAAAACATATAATTTTTTGAAGAAATCATAGAAAAACAATGTTAACAATAAGATTTTCACTAACCAAGGACGATCCGAGAGCGTCGAGGAGGATAGAAATAAATAAGTTGCCATATTTATTAGATTAGAGAGAAAAGGGAAGATGTGTGTGTTTTCTAGAGAGACGAAACAACAATATACTTATGAGATAAATGTTTATCATCCCCCTCTATGGAAGTAATTGGAGGGGGTATTTTATAGTCCTTAGTAACACCTAATATAGTAACTTGTCATTATTAGTCCCTACGTGTCACACTATAAATAAACTATTGTAATTTTGTGATATTCAACATATTTTAAGGCTAACAAATCTTCCCTATAATGTGGAAACAATTGGAATTACTTACAATGTATCCTATCACGTACAAATACAACACAAATAAACTATCTTCCATAGTGCTTCCAAAGCTGGAAGATGTCTCCGAGTTCTCTATTGTCTTGAAACTTGTACTCCCCCCCCCATCTTGACTTCAGTTGTCTTTAATTGTACAGGAGCCATTGTAGTATGCATGACTTGGATTACTTCCCCCCAATTCATGCAACATGTCTTGAAAAGCTTTCTTATGCTCCTTGATTTGGTGAACATTTTAGTTTCTAAATCAGCTTCACCCCAAACCAAAATCTCTCTCTTAAGATGATTCTGAAAATTTGTTGTAGTTGAACAATCTTCATACTTAGTCATTGAAGTTGCACAGCAGAATTTTGAGAAGTCAAACCACACCACGACACTACTCTTGTATTAGGGCTTGGTGAATATTCGTTCGGGGGTGCATGCAAGAAATCAGCATAAGATTTCACAACAAGAGACGATCCAGAGGTCGGGGAGGATAGAAATAATAAGTTTCCATTTTATTAGAGAGAGAAAGGAAAGAGTGTGTTTTTTCTAGATAGAGAAACAACACACACTTATGATACAAATGTTTATCTCACCCCCTCTATGGAAGTATGGAGGGGGTATTTATAGTCCTAGTGACACCTAACTATTGTAACTTGTCATTATTAGTCCTTACGTGTCATACTATAACTAAACTATTGTAATTCTAGATATGTCACCATATTTTAAGGCTAACAAAAAATTATTTGGATAAAAAGAAGACTTCTCTTCTTGGTCAAGAAATAATGAACTTAGGCGTACATTAGATCGAGGTTGCATGGATATAAAGTAATCCATGCCCGGGAAAACTTAATCACCCGTTGTCAGGAACAGCCGTCTTTTTGGCGACATGCTTTCCTTATTTTAAAAAGCGGGTTGTAGTCTGAAATAACTACAAGCCATTTAGACATGTTTTGAAAAGTTTGAACTTCCGTTCGATCTTCATTTAAAAGCCCGTGTCATTATTGAATGAGATTTCTAGGTCCGTAAATGTTATCGATAAGCAAAAGACATGTCTTGAAAAACTATTTTTGGTATTTTTTATTTTTTGATTTTTATGGATTTTTGTTGGTTTTATATTTTTGTAATTTCTTTTTGAGTTGGAATATGTACATATTTACATAGGACACTTGAAGCTAATCTGTTACTCATCCTTATCATCTTGAAGACGTTTGAGTGTCTCTGGCTTCATACTCTTCATGCCAAGCAGTGGGAGAATGAATTCGAATCGTTCTCTAGGCAGTGCCTTAGTGAATATATCCGCCAGTTGATACTCTGTCCTCACAAAATACAACTCAACCACTCCCTTTTCCACTTGTTCTCTGATGAAATGATGTCGGATGTCGATGTGTTTAGACCTAGAGTGCTGGACGTTGTTGCAGCAGAGAGCTATGGAACTCTTGTTGTCATAATACAGAGGGATGTGATTGTATGCAAAGCCATAATCCGATAATTAAGACATCATCCATAGGATTTGGGCACAGCATCCAGACATCGCGATGTATTCAGCCTCTGTAGACGATATGGACGTGCTAGTTTTCTTCTTTGATGACCAGCTTACTAACTTATCACCAAGGAACTGAGCACTGCCAGATGTGCTTCTTCGAGTGTCTTGACAACCTGCATGATCTGCGTCTCTTTTCCTAATGAACAAGGTTGGATCGACTACACCCTTGGAGAATCCTTGTGCCAGAAGGAACTTTGACAAAGTGTCATACCACGCCCGGGGTGCCTGCTTTAACCCGTAAAGAGCTTTCTTCAAACGGTAGACATGATGTGGATGATCTGGGTCAACGAAGCCTTTCGGTTGGCTAACATAGACTTCTTCCTTAAGCTCGCCATTTAAGAATGCAGTTTTCACGTCCATTTGATAAACTGTCATGTTTTTGCTGGCAGCATTGGCAAGAAATATTCTGATGGCTTCAAGTCTAGCAACCAGGGCGAAGGATTCTTCAAAATCAAGACCTTCTTCTTGACGATATCCTTTTGCTACAAGACGTGCCTTGTTTTTTAACACATCACCATACCGTCAGTTCTCACCTTTATAAATTCTACTGGAGAGCAATAATCATGGGCACAGTTTGGAGGTGGAACTAATTCCCATACGTCCAGTCGATCAAATTTATGGATTTCATCTTGCATGGCTTAAAACCAGCAGTCTTCAGTAACAGCAGAATTGAAATTTTTCGGTTCGGCTTTAGATAGTACTGAGTTGTAGAAGCACCACAAAGAATCTATAGCAAGTTGTTTTCGAGTGGATACCGGTCGAGAGGGGTTCCCAATAATATTGTCGATAGGATGAGAATCGGTCCATTTTCAGAGATGTTCATGCAGCTGAGTGGATTGGTTGGGTTCAGTTGTCATGATTACCCCAGACGATGATGCTTCAGAATTTAAGTCTGGGGTAAACACATTGACAAATGGTTCGGGATCAGCCGTAGAAAAAGGATTAGCTTTAAAAGATTACTCAGCTGTAACACCATGATGTACCAAAGAGGATTGATGATCCGAGGATGATGTTAAATGACTTCCCGATGATGCATCTTGATCACAGGAGATGGATACTGATGGACTGGTTAAATTAACCAGGACTTGAACTGCATTAATAGTAGGAACCTGACGATCACCCGGTGGAGTGAAATATTCATCAAACATTGGTTGGAACAGCAACTCCAATTATTTATGGTATAGCAGGAGCAGGATTAGGTACGAGCCCTAAACTTATAGGTCCAGGCATCAAAAGGTTAGGTGTGGGTCCTGGACTGGAGTGTACAGGAGCCGTATGACCTTTTTTCAAACATTCATCAAACATGTGCGTTTTATTCACACTTCATCCCTCAAAAATTGATATGAGGTTGCTATTTTTTTATGAACCAATGTGGAATAGATACACATCAAAGGTTACGTTGATCCACTTGATGACCAGGATCGAGAATGGGAAAAAACATGAAGTTTGTTGATGAGAATGGTCATAAACAAGAAGATTTCTCTTCTTCCAACAATAAAGCGTACTGAAGTGTACACCTTTCTTTACTTTGAGGAACGGGGTCTGAAGTGTTGTCAGCAGACGCCATATGTCGTTGAAGAGCGAGGCTTGAACTGATGTGAACAGACGTCATTTTTTCGTTGAAGAACAAGGCCTGAACTGACGTGAACAAACGTCATTTTGTCGTTAAAGAGCGAGGCCTGAACTAATGTGAACAGACGTCATTTTGTCGTTGAAGAGCGAGGCCTGAACTGATGTGAACAAACGTCATTTTGTCGTTGAAGAGCGTGGCCTGAACTGATTTGAACAGATGCCATTGTTCATGTGCATCAGATTTGTATCCCTTGAACCACTAGTTTATGACATATTAGTTCTTTTCGGCAACCAAACTTGAGTCTTCCTTTATAAGATTACAAAAGATGTACCTGCACTTTGAGTTAGTAGTACCTACACTTGACATTAAGAGTTTGATCTTATTCATATGGGTTAGTAATATCACCATTTGAACCATTTGGAGGTTCACTGTCAACTTTGGTTGTGTTATCGGTGAACATCTTTCCAGTAGGTTTCCACCTAAGACCAGCAATCTTGAAAATTATACCCGTCGATTTCCACCTAAGACAAGATCTAGGAGGGTTTTGGTTTCTCATGCACAGCGGAAGACGTTTGGAGAAAACTTGTCATATTGCAAGTCTGCATTAACCAAGTTTCTGAGTATGAACTGTTTGTTTCTACGGGCTTTGTTTTTGTTTCTAGTCTTAAGGAATGAACCTTAGCACGAGAATCCACTCTTTTAGGAATTTTGTTATTACAATTATCTGAATTTAATTAAAGACAACATTTATGAACGTATGAGCAAACAAAGTGTTTTGTATTCAGAAAAAGAACTAGATTTCCTAAGTGATCTACTAGCGACACACCATTTGACATTCCACAACTACTCTTAGATGCAGGCAAACTCCTAGATATTTGATTGTTGCTCCTAGGATTTGGTTTGCTACCATTAGCAGTGTTTGGTAGACTAGTAGTATGCATCACACTAGGTCTTGAATTCCTATTTCTTTCTTGTGTCTTTTTCCTAGCTTTCTCTAGATAGTGATTATGAGCCATAACACTTAAACCATATGGTTCTTCTTGACTATTCCTAGATGAGCCAGGTGCAATCACGTGATGACGTTTTGCAAGGACATATTCTCGAACTTTAGGAAAATAATGAGGAGTGACCGGTTTTGATAAAACGTTAATCACATCAACTTGGGAGGCAAACCGTGGTTTTGAAAACTTAGGTCGTTCAGATTTAAACGCATTTGGTTGTCTAACAACTGATTGGTTTCTAGGTGGTTGTAAAACCGGTTTCCCCAAGATTGATGGTTTTGCAAACTTAGTATCCATGCTATTTCCTTTTAACTTTCGTAATTCGTTTTTCAATGCTACATTCGCAAAAGCTTTTTCCTGGAATCTCGAGGTTTTAAATCATCATTTTAACAACGTCTTTACTATTTACTTAAGCAATCAGTGAGGTCGTTATGATCTTTCATCTTCCAATTCGTGTGTCTTTTTGATAGAATCATAAAGATCTTTGTTAGGTCGTGTTCATAATGCTCATTTCCTTATTGTCTTCTCATTCTCTTGCAAGTTGAATTTAGCCACACTACTTTCTAGTTCAATGTTTATTGTTTTCAAAACATCAATGCCATGTTTATATCCTTGGTTCTTTACTTGCTTCCTCACCACTCTTTATTTGATTTCTTCAAGTTGCAAATTAGTGTGGTTTTGGCCTGTAGCCTGAGCTTTCCAAAATCATTGATCTCAAAAAAAATTCATGAAACTTCAAGGACTCCTGATTTTACTTGGTTTGTTATTTGAAAACTTTCTTCCTTTTGTTGCATTGATATTTCAAGTGAAATACAATGTTTTTCAAATTGTAAAAATCTGTTTGAAAGTTCATTATAAACTTCTTTTTCAACCATGTCATTCGTTTTGAGAAACTCAGCCTTAAGCAAAGGACTTTTTACTTGATCGTGTTCAACATCCTGGTTAATCTCTCCTCCCCTATGACACATATTTGTTGAACCAGGAGTGGTATTGCTATCAACCTTTTCCAACAGATATGTGTCATAACTTAGTTCAGATTGATTAGTATGCTGTTGTACATTAGCAAGGACATTACGTTGAGTAGTCAAATGTACCTCAACAGATGGCACTTGGTCATTCCCTGGTCTGATATCTGCATCCACAACATGTGTGATATAAGTCCCTGAACTGTTGCTTGTAATATGCTCATCTGACTTTGTCCCACTGCATTCTGTAACAACTAAACTAGCATCTAATGCTTTTACCTCGAAACAAAACCTTTCTTCGATGACTGCATCTGTCTTTCCTTCATCCTTCTATCGTACTGTATTTTATGATGTGTTCTTTCAACAACAGACTTCTTAACATTAGCCATGTGTAGGAGTAGTGTTTCTCTAAACTGTTTAACTTGGATTCTAGTGTATTCAGCAAAAAGCTTCTCTGTTATTTCACTGTCATAATCCAAGAAGTGCTGCCAATCGATGAACTTCTAAAACTGATTGTTGAGCACCCAAAATGCAGCCATGGATTTATCTTCTTAGAATTCATCTTTGTCAAGCTGTCTTTGTAATTGATCCAAGTTAAGGGACATCGTACTTGTGAAAGTCTCCTTATCTTGACCAAAGAGTGTCATGAGTGCACGTTCGGATACTCTTATGGATTTTGATTCGTTGTATGAAAGAACCTGAAGAAATGAATGAAGTAGCCGAAAAGATGTCATGCAACTTTCCTTTGAATTTTCTTGCATTAGTTGCAACTGATGCAATTCTCTCTCTTGAATGTCATCGGAAGCTTTAGACATGATTGATTGATTGTGTTATGATAATCGTTAGATCAGTACAATGATTAGTGATTGTATGTTAAAAGTGATGATTGTTTGTTAGATTAGGTGATATGTTGTTTAATTATGATTTGGTTTGGTTGAAAATGAGTGTTACGTAATTGAAGATATTGACTTAGCAAAATCAGTGAAGAATCGTAAGACAAATCTCAGTGAAGAAGCTAGACAAATCTCAGTGAAGAAGCTTTAGACAAATCTTAGTGAAGAAGCTTAGGACAAATCCTCAGTGGAAGAAGCTTAAACAAATCTCATTGAAGAAGATTAGACAAATCTAATGAGAAGCTAGACAAATCTCATGAAAGAGCTTTAGTCAATCTTCAGTGAAGACGCTTAGACAAATCTCAAATAGACAAAAACGCAGAGACAAATTTCAATAGACAAAACGTTAGAGACAAATCTCAAGAAGACAAACGCGACTGAGGACAAAACGCAGGAGACAAAACGCAAGAGACAAAACGCAGAGACAAAATGCAAGAGACAAAACGCAGGAGACAAAACGCAAGAGACAAAACGCAGGAGACAAAACGCAAGAGACAAAACGCAAGAGACAAAACGCAGGAGACAAAACGCAAGAGACAAAACGCAAGAGACAAAATGCAAGAGACAAAACGTAACCAAGAAATGAAATGGATAGAGTCTCCCCTAGACAAAACGCAAGATAGGTCTTCAACTAGGCAAAACGCAGAGGCAAAATGCAGCACCAAAACGCAGAAAGCAAAACGCAGAACCAAAACGCAGAACCAAAATGCAGGAAGCAAAATGCAGCTCTTAATAAGACAAAACGCAGTACTGTTGTCCTTTACCTAAACAACAAAACACATGTACTTTTTCTGATAAAACGCAACCAAGAATATGTCAGTGAGACAAAACGCAGTCAAGAAAAATACGAACTTTTTCACATAAAAAACAACTAAAAATTACCCCTTTGAACAGTTTTTGTATGGTTTCTTTTTGCAAACTTGATCTAGAAGGTTGTAAAACAACAAAAAACACTAACTTAAACCCACAAACGTGGATAATCAAGATGTGTCAAGTATAAGACCATAAACCTTCTAAAACTAAACTTTTGATCTAAACTAACCAAGAAAACGCACACACAATCTAGCTAATCATCCCATGAGCTCTAATACCAATTGTAGTATATTAGAAATCATAACACAATCAAGGATTAATGTGTGGGCCGATTTATAGAGAGAAAATAGGAAGTTCTAGTGAGAGAAAGATACTTAGTATGTGTTTGTTATACAATGAACAACCAACCCATTCCCTTGGCTAGAAAAGGGGTATAAATACATGTGCTTCTATGCCCTAATGGGCTTACAAGTGGGTAAAAGACCCGGCCCAATACCATGAGTCATACGCTTACGATTAAAGTACGAGCTATGCTATTCTAGTTAATACACGAGGTGACCAAGTCTTTTTCGTAAACCTAACAACTTTGCAAAGCTTAGAGCTGAAGAGATCAGAAGAAAACCACCAACCAAAGCCCAAAAGAGGAATCAAATGTGTACTCATTTGAAAAATATGGCTAATTACAAGCATAGTTAGTTGAAGAACAAAAGTTTTGAAGAAATTCAGATGTTATTTGACAATACTATGAAGTGGGTAGATTCATTTGTTCCTATGGATACAGAGGTTGTAGAAGGAAGTAAAAGTCAGTCAGAAGGAAGTAAGAAGAGAACAAGAGAAGAACTTGAGTCTGATAATTCAAAGAAGCAAAAGATAGATGAGAATGTAGAAAGCTGAGTGGATGATGAAGAGAATGGAAACAAAGCTTATGGAGATAGTTCCTAATGATGAAAGGTAGCCAATTATGTATACACTAGCACTAATTCCCTATCATTATTGACTGGAAATCTCCAAAGAAGGAAAGATGGGATACTTTCAAATCATTAGAGCTGATGGAAGTTCAAGGAGTTATTATCAATGATTAGGTATGCATTCGGAATTTAACAGAGAAGACCTGGGAAACACTCTAGAAAGTTGGTTTTAAAAGTAAACATGGGAATACAAGGCTAGAGGAGGCATATGAAAGAGTGATATAGGGTGATCTAAAAGTGATGTTTGAACCTGATGTAGAAAGTGAAGTATGGAGAAATCTACAAGGATACAATGTGATAGTTTGGAAGCTATTTTCTTCAAGTGGAGTACATTTTGTGAGATTTCAGAATCTGCATATCTTTATGCTGGTAGAGAAAAAGTATCCACTCACACCTGCAACAATCACAAAAATGCTCAACAAGAAGCTTCAAACTGACCATTAGAATGAGATGTGCTATCAACTTCTTAAGCTCATGACAAAACAGCTCAAGAATCCTGGAAGTGTTTGAATGCATCCTCCTAGTGAAGATAAAGCTTTTAATCAAGAAACTTGAAGATTCAGAAGATGAACATCAAGTTTAGGGGAGGATTGTTGGGATCAAAAGACTTCATGATGATCTTGGAGTTAATACTGCTAAGGTTAGAGTTACTGCTGCTAAGCATAACTTAGTGCTGTTAGTGATATTAGTGAAAAATATGCTAAGTAGTTAGTACTGTCAGTTACTACTGCTAGTATATATTACTACTGCTAATGGAAGTTAAGACTGCTCAGAGACTTAGAAGAAATACTACTAAGTAGTTAATACTGCTAGTATAAAAGTTACTACTGTTAGTGTAACTTAGTACTGCTAGTATATGTTAGTACTGCTTGAGTAAAGTTACAACTGTTAGCATAAAGTTAGTACTGCTAGTGTAACTTAGTACTGCTGATGAAGAATGAAGAAAATATTCTAAGTAGTTACTACTGCTTGTACACAGTTAGTGCTGCTGGAATAAAAGTTAATGCTGCTGGTTACAACTGCTGAAAGATTACAACTGCTAGAAGAGTTTCTACTGTCAGAAGGATAAAGACAAGAGAAAGGATTAAGATGAAGATTGTTTATCAAGATTACTTACGGGATAAGTATGAGATATTTTTGTAAAAGATATGTATATCTTATTAAGTTAGAAGATTTGCAATTATCTATTAGAATTATAGAAGATCTGTAGTTATCTTGTAAAGGACTCCTTGGTGTATAAAAGGAGATCCTAGGTTATGGTTATAAACACACATTCATACGTTTTGATATATAGCTTCAAGGTTGTAAACCCTAGTACTACATAGAGTACTCATATTATTGATAATAATAATATTGGAGCTTTTTAGTGGTATCATTGTTCATACATTGTTCATACAATTTACTGTTTCATTTATATTCTTCTAAGTATTAAAGAGTAGATTCCGCAAACTCTTTAGTATTCACAAAGTTTCTATCATAGTTGTTTTGGATTTATCCAGAGTAACTTAACCTTTACAAGCTAAGGAATCGATCTTAAGTTAGGATCAACAAGCACTAAATCCTGCTGAGTAGTATTAACATAAACATGAGCAGAAGTAATTCAAACAACATCAAGAAGACTTTTAATCCCAACAATCCTCCCCTAAACTTGATATTCTTCTTTAAAATCATCAAGTTTCTTCATTTAAAGCTTCATCAACACCAGGAGGATGCTTCCAAACACTTCTTTACTTCTTAAGTTGTTTCACAATGAATTTAAGAAGTTGATAAGCCATTTCACTTTCATAATCAATCATAAGCTTCTTTTCCAAAATCTATGAAAGTGTAAGTGGTGCAAGGGGATACTTCTTCTCTACCAACATGTAAATATACATATGTTGCATCATCAAGGAATGTACTCCATAGGAGTCATATAGCTTCTAATTCAACAATTTTATTCTTGTTGATTCCTCCATATTTTATCTTCTACATGTGGTTCAAACATTGTTTTCAGATAATTCCATAATACCAAATCCAAGTCTTCCACTGGTCTTGTTGACTCATATTTAGCTTTTACCAACTTGTATAAATTTTCCAAGTCTTCCCTGTCAGGACTTTTAAGCATGTGACTAAAGATCGTGTACATTTGAGACTTTCCATCAGCTCTCATTATTTGATAATAGCTTTTTCTTCCTTCTTTATGAATCTTCTAGTCAACAATACTTGGAGACTTAACAGCCAAAGGTATAGCATCAATTGCTACTTCTTCTTCATCTGGAATGATTTTCATTAACTATTTAATCTATGTTGTTTCTTTGTCATCTTCCACTTTTTGCTTCTTTATACTCTCTTATACCATCTCTATTTGTGCTCTCTTTTCTTTGCCCTCCACCAACTCTGTTCTAAAGTCTTCAAATGTATTTACCCTTTTAAATGCTCTGTTAAACATCTCTTGAATAGAATCAAATCTTTTTGACTTCAAATCTTTGAGCTTGTATCCTTCCATGTTCTTTAGGTAAGTACACATTATCTTTCTCTGTTGAGCTTTTGTTGGTGGTTTGTTTCTTTTCTCTTCTGCTCTTTTAGCTGCAAAATGCTTTCTTCTTTTCTCTAAGAGTTGTTGAAATTATATAGCCTTTTCTTTAATAGACAACTCTTCTTGTTCTTATGCTTGCAATCTTTCAGCTAATTGATGATCAGCATCAATCTTTTCTTGTATATCATCCCATGTTTTAATCAAGGCAATATTGTTGGATTCTTCTTCTTTTTCAGCTTTCTCTCTTGCAAGTCTTTCTTCTTTATCAAATTCAGCTTGTAAGTTTAAAGTAGTTTCTTCATAAAGCCTGATTTGATCTTTCATCTTCATAGGCTTCACAAGTTCTATCAATATCCCTTTACCTTTGTCTTGTGATTGTTGTGAAGATAGTTGTGAAGATTTTGTTGTTGTAGATTCACCCAGCTCTTGTATAACAACCCCTTTCTGCTTAGGTTTTGTACTTTTCATTTCTTCAAGTACTTGAGTCAAAGTAATATCATCAACAGTTGTAGCAGTAGTTGTTATAGCAGCACTAACAGTTGTTGCAGCACTAGCAGTACTAACTTTATCACCAGTAGCACTAACCTGAGCAGCATCAATAATTAGCTTAGCAGTGTTAATAACTTTAATTACTTCCTCCTCACCAGCAAACACATTCACATCATGAACACTAACCAGGGTAATTTCTTCATCTGCATCAATAGCATCAATCCTCCCCTGTTTAGATGCATCCTCACCCAAACTTTCTTCATCATCAGAGGATTCTACCCTAGCAGTCAAACCAACTTTGTATAATCTCTTTAGCTTATGAGTTCTTGACCTATTTTTCTTTTCAAGCTTCTTGACCCTCCTTTTTAAACTAGCAATCTCATTATGTTGAGTGGTCTTTGTCTGCTCCAAATCAAGAACCCTGTTTTGTAAAGTGGTACATAGTGCCATCAATTCCTCAAGTTTAAGTCTATCCTCATCACTTTGAAGTATGTTACCTCTTGTGAGCAGTGAATCATTGAAATGTTTAGATACATTCATACACCTAGTTTGAGCAATAGTATCCCTATGGTTTCTTGGTACCTGGGACCACCACCTAAATTAGTTCCTTGGGAACCAGATTCATTAGGTGTTGCCTTAGATTGGGTCTTATTGATGTTACCACTGTCCTGCTTTGCTTTTAAGAGAGAAACAGTAGTGGCAGCCCTCACCAAACTGTCACACAACTCCTTATGGACAGCCTCATCTGCAACATTTTCTATAGGATCACTAGACTGAGGTACCTGAGTGTCCTTTCTTTTAGGCTTCCTAGGTTTTTGTGTCTTTTGTGGTCGAGTATAGGGATGAATAAAAGTGGGTGTGTGATGGGGATCAGTTGGATTTACTGAACCTTCACCCATTTATGATTGGTTTTGTACCACCATTGTTGGAAATAAAGGTGTTACTCTATCTGAAAAACCTTTGCCTATTCTTCTCATATTTCCAAAAATCTTTTTAGTGTGAGAGGGTGCAATATAAATTCTCTTATGAGTTGACATCCCCTCAAGTTGTTGATCCAAAAATCTTTGTACAAACCTTGGATACATTAAAATTTTGCCAGACACATTATCTAAGTTTCTAATTATACTATCAAAAATCAATTTTGAAAAGTTGAATTTCTGATTTGTTGCTAAGCAAATAATGGCAGATGCCATAATACTACTAAACTCATTCCATGCAGTAGTCTTTAGACTTAGACACTGTAAAATAGTATGAATTAGAAATTTCCATTATGGGGAAAAGAATGGTTTATAAAAAGTTAGCTTTGTGAAATTTTCTCGTACCCTATCAATGTAAGTTGTTCAAAAATGGTAGAATTTGGTAAACAATCAACACCTTCCTCATTTGCTAGTTGAAGATCTCTTCTAACAGATGATTCAGTAATGATTATTTTCTTGCCATCTACTAGGGCATGTAACTATTCTTCCTCATTGATAGTTTTGGCCTTGACAGTAGACCAAAACTGTTCAATGCAAGAAATATATATATAGTAGGATTAATCGTTAATGCATACCTTATAGGGTGTGCATTCTAAAAATCTACAATTTGTTCAAACCTATCACTCTTTGTGGGTTTAGACAAAAATGCGACCATATTATGAGTATCTGCAAACTTTAAAGTCGCCATTTGTGTTGAGTTTTGGTAATGGATGATAAAATTGAGTTAGGTTTGTAATTGGAGAGTATTTGAGAGAATGAAATTGATTAAATGATTTATTGAAACCCTTAATCGAAGTATCTATGAAAAATACCCTCAACAACCCAGCAGTAGTAACTCAGCATTAGTAAGTTATGCCTAGTAGCATTAACTTTGAGTCACCAGTATTAACTTCAACTCCATTCCAAACAACTTTCCCATCATTAATCTAACACTTTTCTTTGCTTATCCTGCAAAATGTTAGTCAAAAAACCAAGAAAACACAAGCCATAGTAATTTTCATAATTATCACAGTATTAAGTATAACTAACAGTAGAAACTCAGTTGTATTAAGTATAACCAGGAGTACTAATTATACTTAACAGCAAAAACTTTTAATGACATGAATAACAGTACTAATTCATACAAAACTTTACAAAAACAGAAAGAGATAAAAGACTTTAAAGATTTAGCATTCCAATACTAGCAATCAAATATTGAAATCTACTTACATCAAAAGCTTTTGTAAGCAAATCTGCAACATTCTTGTCAGTATGGATTTTGATCATTTAAATCAATTTATTTTCATTGCAATCTCTAATAAAATGATGTCTGATCTCTATATGCTTTGTTTTTGAATAAAAAAAGGATTTTTAATTATGCAAATAGTACTGTTATTGTCAATAAAGATCTTGGTATGCATAAAATTGTTCCCAGAATCAAGTAGTTGATTCTGAATCCAAAGCACTTGTCCACAGCAACTTGAAGCATCCACATACTCAGCTTTTGTTATGGAATTTGCAACCACTGCCTGTTTCTTGCACTGCCATGATATTAATCTACATCCAAGAAATTGACAATATCCTGTTGTAGACTTCCTATCCAAGCTTGCTCTAGCATAATCACTATCAATGTATGCTACCAAATCAAAAGGAGAATCTTTTGGATACCAAAGGCCTAATTTTAGTTGACCTTTTAAGTACCTAAAAATCCTTTTCATAGCATGAAGATGTGAAACCTTTGGATTGACTTGGTATCTAGCACAGGCACACACTGTAAACATAATGTCAGGTCTTGAAGATGTAAGATACATTAATGAACCAATCATTGACTATACATATGAACATCCACTTCTTTACCATCTTTATCCTTGAGCAGAGACTTTTGAGTTTCCATTGGTGTGCTTGCAGTCTTGACATCTATAAACCCAAATTTCTTTAAAACTTTAGCAACATATTTATCTTGACTAATAAAAATGCCATCCTTCTTCTGCTTTACTTGTAATCCCAAGAAGAATGTAAGTTCTCCTATAGAACTCATCTAAAATTTCTCATGCATCAACTTCTCAAATGCAATGCATAGCTCCTTCTTTGTTGAACTAAAGATGATATCATCCACATAAACTTGGACCAACAAAATATCACCTTTGTACCTTTTGATGAATAAGGTCTTGTCAATTTTCCCTCTTTAAAACCTAGTGTCCAATAGATATATGAACAAGGTTTCATACCAAGCTCTAGGAGCTTGATGTAGTCCATACAGTGCTTTTTCAATCTTGTATACTCTATCAGGAAAGTTTGGATCTTCAAATCCTGGTGGTTGACATACATACACCTCTTCTTCAATCTTCCTATAGAGAAAAGCACTTTTTAAATTTATTTGATACACCACAAAATCTTTAAATGAAGTATAAGCTAAAAATAGCCTAATTGCTTCAATTCTTGCAACATTCTTGTGTGTACCCTTGAGCAACCAATCTTGCTTTATTTCTTATCACTATTCCCCTTTCATTCTTTTTATTCCTGAAAACCCATTTAGAGCCTATAGCCCTTTTTCCATTTGGTAAATCCACTAAAGTCTAAACTTCTTGTAACTTGAATTGTAGAAGCTCTTCCTATATAGCCTCTATCCATCTTGGATCTTTCAATGCATGAATTACCTTTTTAGGTTCTTCCTATGATAAAAAAACAAGCAAACAAGCAGTTTTAAAGGTCTTTATTGTTTGTTCTTTGTTGAATAGTACTAACAAACCCATGTTCCTTCAAATTCTTTGACATCTTTCTTGTTTGTGTAGCTGATTGCAAATCTCCAATCACTTGATCAAGAGGATGATCTTTATGAATTCTTGTAGTTGGATTAGGACTGACTTGGATTGTTGTATCCAAATTGTTCATGTCAGCCATTGCACCATCATCTTTATCATCACTTGAGAAGTTAAATATGCTATCATCTTCTAAAGCAGGCATATTTGGATCAAATGGAAGTTCAATGCTTGTTTTTCCACCAACAGCATTAACCTTATTTGTGCCAGCAGCATTAACAGTTGAACTAACAGTATCAACATTGTTAGTGATGTTAACATTATCTTCCTTCTCTTGATCTTTACATTCACTATCTTTTCTTATATCTTCATCAACCTTCTTTCCATCATCACTTGAAGGTTTGGATCCATCATTTTGAGAACTCTTTGGATCTTAGGAATATGGTGGATCAGCAGTCCATAATGGTAGCAAAATATAATCTTTGACAGGTTCTATCTCCTTTCTAGATTGACCTGCATTATCACTTGCTTTTGTGCCTGTAAAACCATTAGACTGTGTACTTGTAACAATTGGCTCATAATTCATTATTCTTGTTAGTACATCAATATCAAATAGCCAATCTGGTCCAGTACCTACAACATTAGGTGTACTCTCACTAAACCTAATATGCAAGTTTTCTTCCACTATCCTTGTTCTACTATTGAATACTCTAAAGGCTTTACTATTCAAAGAGTATCCAATAAAGAAACCTTCATCAGCCTTACCATCAAATTTTCCTAAGTGATCTATGGTATTGAGAATGGTAACAGGACACCCAAATGGTCTCATAAAACTTAAAGTTGGTGTTCTACCATGAAAAAGTTCATATGGGGTCTTGTTATGAGGCTTAACTACTAACACTCTATTTTGCACATAGCAAGCAGTATTAACTGCTTCTGCCCAAAAAGTAGTTGGCAACTTAGAATCAGCTAGCATAGTCCTAGCAGCCTCAATTAGTGTCCTATTCCTCCTCTCAGCAACTCCATTTTGTTGAGGAGTTCTAGCTATACTAAATTGTCTCAAAATACCTTTCATCTCACAAAACTGATTCATTTCTCTATTTTTGAACTCAGTTCCATTATCACATCTAATCACCTTAACCTTGTGATCTACTAGATTTTCTATCCCAGTTATAAAGGACTTAAGAATGCCACTAGTCTCATCCTTAGTAGCTAGAAAGAAAACCCATGTAAACCTACTGTAATCATTTGTGACAACTAGGCAATACATTTTCTTCTTAAGGCTTTTTATAAATGTTAGACCAAACAAGTCCATATGCAACAAATGTAAAGGAAGACTGATTTAGTTCTCTGTTTTAGACTTATAAGAGGCTCTGTGCTGCTTTCCTTTTTGACAAGCAACACAGGTTTGATCATTTTCAAAAAGTTTAGAAGGTAAACCTCTTACAAGATTTCCCTTAACCAATTTATTCATAGTTTTAAAATTTAAGTGACCTAGCCTTCTATGACAAAGTTTAGATTCATCAGATGTGGATTTTGCAAAAAGGCAAGTTAAACCTCCTTTAGGAACTATGTTCTTTAAATCAACACTATACATATTGTTCTTTCTAGGAACTCTAAGTAAAACTTGACTTTCATCAATTAACTTAAAGTTTAGAGATAAAACAACATTCAGTGTCATTAAAAAGAACATTATTCTTTTTATTACACATTTGTGAGACACTAAAGAGATTAAACTTTAACTCTCTCACAAAATACACGTTTTTAGAATCTAGATTACCAGTTTTAATGGTACATTTTCCTGTGATTTTCCCTCCTTTAGGGTTCCCTACAAAAGCAACATATCTGTTGGGAATAAATCTTCATCAAGAGTTAATACTGCCAAGGTATAACTAACAGTACTAATGGAGTTAGTAATGCCAGTACAAACTTAGTACTGCCAGTGTTAGTTAATACTGCTAGAAGAAAAGTTAATACTGCTGATGATTAATGCTGCTGACTTGGAGATAAGGATGCAAAGAGATAAATAAGGAATGTGTATCTTTTATATTTTAGGAAGATTTGTATATGATTATAATTGTAATTGATCCTAAAAGTTCGATAGTTATCTTGTAAAGGACTCCTTGTGGTGTATAAAAGGAGATCCTAGGTTAAGGTTTTATATATAGACTTAAGAGATATACACAAAAGAATATACATCTTAGAGAAAGCTTTAAGGTTGTAACCCTAGTACTACTCAAGAGTACTCGTATTATTGTTTTAATAATATTGAAGCATTTTATGTTCTAATATGTGTTCATTCATTCATTCATATACATTGTTTCATTGATTAATACTTCTAGAGTATTGAGGTATAGATTCCGCATATACCTTGATATACAAACAAAGTCTCTACCTTTGTTATTTTGGATTCATCCAAGGTAACATACACTTTAGAAGGTAAAGAACCGATCAAGGCTTGGGATCAACAAGTGGTATCAGAGCCTGTGCTTTGAGAAACTTTGATCTAGAAGTAATGGAGTTGGAGAATACACAGAATAATGCTTTGGCTAAGCTTCCCATGCTCAAACTCGGGGAGTATGAGATGTGGGAGATCAGGATTAAACAGTATTTTTAGATTCAGGATTATGATCTATAGGAGGTCATAGAAAATGGAAATTCATGGGTACCTGTTCCTGAAACAACACCACCAGAAACATCAACAACAATAAAGATGACTTTGCCTGCTACTGTTGAAGAAAAGGCTGTTTAACAATTTTCCTAGTAGTTTTTTCTTGTTGTTTAGATTTGACAAAGTCTTTCTTAACAATACTAGGCCTAACTATTTTCTTTTCAATTTTAACTAAGACACATCCTCTTCCTCATCATTTGACACCCATTATTTAATACACGAGGCATCATCATTCTTCCTAACTTCTTTAGGCTCTGCTTCACTAGACATACTTGACTATTCTCAACTAAAAGCTCATATAACAAACTCATTCTAAACCAGTAAAAAGACAAGTCATGTGTTAGGATGACATGTTTGGCAGTTTTTGTCTGTTTTTTGTCATTTAAGCTCGTTTTTAGAGGTAAAAGATATGTGTAATTAAGCACTTATCACATACCCGGACCGGGATTGTTAGTCCCAATAGATCTATTTACAACATTCGCGTTCACTTCACAAAAAGTAATTAATATGTTCACGATATAGGGGACTTAATGGCAGAAGTGGTACTTAGGCAATAATAATATCAGGAAAAGCATGTAGTTTAAACACTTGCGTCCATAAGTAAAAGTAAAGTGACATGTATCTCCCCCAAGAAGTTTATAAAACAGTTAAACAAGTAAAAGTAGGGTTATGAACTCACCTTATGCAAAACGCTGATATATCGATAATAAAACATCGAGAAACCGAGTAGAGTCCTAAAAGCAACCTAAAAATAAAGTCGCGTCTTAGGATTTATAAATATTACGAGAATAAATGTAAATAAATGTTTATAAAGTTTTTATATAAATTATAACATTGTACTTAGAGTTTGTAAATTTTTATAAATTAATTGGGCCCAAAATATCCAAGTTAAATATTTATAAGCCCAAAATATATGGGCTGTTAAGGATTTTCAGATTTAGCCAACTTCAATAGCCCATAACTCCTAAACCGTAAATGATCTCTATTCGGTTCTTACGTCTACGGAAAGGTAAATGAGTCTATTTTTCGATATGTGTGTCCAACCACATTCGTTCTTATAAAAATGGGGTCAAATGGTAATTATACTAACAATTGTCAAAACTGGTAGATTTCCAAATTACTACAGTCTCGGGAAAACGGCTGTATCTCCTAAACCGTAAGTCCGTTAGGGCTAATTCGACTTGCCAATTTTAAGTCAAGGAGTCCTCTACAACGTTTCTTTTTACACCAACAGTGGTTACTATACAAATTTTAAGAGTTATAGCTCATTGAAAACTGGTGTGTAGTTTTTGATAACTTTTACCGTTTATTTTCTAGTTTAGTCATCGGGTATCGTCACGACGAGTGCCACTCGGGAAAACGAAGCTAAAAAATAGCTCTACATGCCTATATTTTTATCTAACCTTCATATTCTACGAATTTCTACAGTTTACTCTATTTACCTACTGATCACAAATTGTCCCAAAATTTATAATAGTCATCATCTTTTACCAAGTTTTCTTGATCAAAAAATATAAGTACAATGCTAATCCTTACAAATAAAATATATAGAATGTGTAAAATACATGAAATCTCAAAAAAATAAAATAATGAGCATGAATAAATTACAAGAAACACTTTTTATAAAACTCCCTTTTTATGCAGAATTTCTGCAAGCCGCTGCAATATTCTGATTTTGACCCATTTAAACTTACATTCATGACCTGAAAATATTTTTCTAGAAAATAGACTCTTTTGCCTTTCCGAACTCCCAACGAAGCTGTGGTTATTTTTCTATGATATTTCAAAGTTGGTGCAAATTTCTGAACACTATGCTGTCCCAATTTGGGTCATTACCAAAACAACACAAAGCTCATTCTAAGCTATCCCAATCTTCAACAAACTTATATCTTAGCTTGTTTAACATGTCTAAATGATTATTCTTCAGGCCTTAAACCAAATTTGCTTATTTAGATGCTAATTTAAGCTCTAGCCAAACACCTCTTTATTTAATATCAACATTTATAACATCTAGTAAAAGCATGAATTCTTTCCAATCTCTTACCCATCTTGAATCATAATTCTAACATATTATTCTTGGCATGATTTAAACATAATAATAATACTTATATCATCAATTACATCTTAATTCAATACTATGTTTCTAAAGAACCTCAATTAAGCACAAACCCCTAATTTCTATCATGATCATGAACTAAAACATGAATACTTACTCACCTTGATGGGTATTGATTTCTACCATCATAATACTTAAAGGAACACACCAAAATCACCTATGCTTGTTCTTGGAAGATCCTTCAATTCCTTGGAATGATTCTCGATCTAGAATTGATAAGAATAAGTTTTCCCTCCTAAATCCTCATAAGAGGACACGGTACGGCCAAAACATATACACGTGTTTTCTTATGACCAAACTACTGGACTTTTAAGTCCATTAAGCAACAAGGGCAATATTGTAATTTATGCGTTTAACGGTCGTTAGTCCTTGTCATTAAATCTTTTGCACCGTTTTTTTAAAATCCTTATTTTGTAACTATTTTCCAAAATGGTACCTTATTTCTAATAACAATACTACTCCTCCGTCCCAACATTAAGTGTCCACATTGAGCTTTTTTCAAAGTCTTTTTTCTTCAACTTTGAACCTTAATGATTTCCTTCTCTATATTATATGATTACAGTGATGCAAGATATATGAATGGATAGAGTTTTAATATATTTTTTCGTTGGTAGAATTTTTCGTTCAATATAATATAACACAAACAAAAAATAATTTATGGACAAATTAGAGGAAAAATTTTGCACCGTTAATCCTTTTTGTTAACTATTTTCCACAAATGGTCCTTATTTCTATAAAATACTAACATATAATGTACATATGAAAATTAATAAAAATTGTTGGGATTAAAAGTCTTCTTGATGTTGTTTGAATTACTGCTGCTCATGTTTGTGTTAATGCTGCTCAGCTGAAGTTAGTGCTGCTCATGAACTTCAAAGAAAATATGCTAAGTGTTTACTACTGGTAGTACACAGTTACTACTGCTAGTAAATATTAGTACTGCTAGTGAAAATATTCTAAGTAGTTACTACTGCTAGTGATAAGTTACTACTGCTAGTACAAAGTTACTACTGCTCAAGGTTAAGACTGCTCAGAGATAAGTTAATGCTGCTAAGGTTAATAAGTTAGTACTGTTTGGTGTTAGTACTGCTTATGTGATATGTATTAGTTGTTTATAGAAAAGATTTTAGATACTTAGGAAAGTATTGTAAGCCGACTAGGAATTCTTGGTGTATAAAAGGAGGTCCTAGGGCATAGAGTATGATATAGTTTTTCATATATCTTTTATATTCTTAGCTTCAAGGTCTTTGTAACCCTAATACTTTGAGAGTATTCGTATTATTATTAATAATATTGGAGCTTATTTGTTTTGAATTACTGTTTCATTGATAATTCTTCTTAATATTAAAGATTAGATTCCGCATAATCTTTAATACATTCAAACATAGTTTCTACTATAGTTGTGTTAGATTTATCTAATATAACTAAACCTTAAACAAGCTTAAGGAATTCGATCTATTGAAGTGGGATCAACAAGTGGTATCAGAGCTTGTTAAGAAGCTTTGAAAGAGAAGAACCTATTTTTATACACAAGATCTTTTTTTAAAGATATGGATCAAGATTCTGCACACATGGTGGCTGCATCTAAAGTTCCCATGCTCAAACCTGGTGAGTATGAGATATGGAGGATGAGGATTGAACAATATATCCAGATGATAGACTATGCACTATGGGAAGTCATAGAGAATGGTGCAACCTTGCCAAAAACAAAAATTGTGGAAGGAGTTATGACAGAGATGCCTATTACAACTGCTAAAGAAAAGGCTTAGAGAAGATTAGAGGTGAAAGCTAGAAGTACTTTAATGATGGGCATTCCCAATGAACATCAGTTAAAGTTTAACTCTATAAAGGATGCTAAGAAGTTGCTAGAAGCTGTTGAAAAGAGATTTGGTGGGAATGAAGCTACAAAAAAGACTCAAAGGAATCTCTTAAAGCATCAATATGAAAACTTCACTGCTCCAAGCTCAGAGATGCTTGATCAAACTTTTGATAGGCTTCAAAAGCTTGTGAGTCAGTTGGAGCTTTTGGATGAAAAGCTTTCACAAGAAGATGTTAATCAAAAGTTATTAAGAAGTTTGTCACCTGAGTGGAACACACATGCTGTTGTATGGAGGAATAAAGCTGATTTGGATACAATGAGCATGGATGATCTCTACAACAACCTCAAGGTGTATGAACCAGAAGTTAAAGGGTTGTCTAGCTCAAGTTCAAGCACACAGAACATGGCTTTTGTGTCCTCTTCAAATAACAACACTAGCAGCACTAATGAAGTAGTTAATACTGCTCATGGGAATTCTACTGCTAGCACTCAAGTTAATGCTGCTAACTTTACAAATATTGATAACTTGAGTGATGCTGTTATTTGTTCATTCTTTGCTAGTCAACCAAATAGTCCTTAACTTGTACATGAGGACTTGCAACAAATCCATCCAGATGACATGGAAGAGATGGATTTGAGATGGCAAATGGCCATGTTGACTATGAGGGTAAGAAGGTTTTTGAAGAATGCAGGAAGTAGCAATTGATGCTATACCTTTGGCTGTTAAGTCTCCAAGTATTATTGACTGGAAGATTCATAAAGAAGGAATAAAAAGCTATTATCAAATAACAAGAGCTGATGGAAAGTCTCAAATGTACATGATCTTTAGTCACATGCTTAAAAGTTTTGACAGGGAAGATTTGGTAGATCTGTACAAGCGGGTAAAAGCTAAATATGAGTCAACAAGACCCGTGGAAGACTTGGATTTGGTATTATGTAATGATTTGAAAACAATGTTTGAACCACATGTAGAAGATGTTGTATGGAGGAATCAACAAGACTACAAAGTGTTGAGTTGGAAGCTGTATGACTACTGTGGAGTACATTCCTTGAGGATGCAACATATGCATATTTACATGTTGGTAGAGAAGAAGTATCCCCTTGCACCACTTACACTTTCACAGATGTTGGAAAAGAAGCTTATGATTGATTATGAAAGTGAAATGGCTTATCAGCTTTGTAAATTCATCATAAAACAACTTAAGAAGTAAATAAGGGTTTGGAAGCACCCTCATATTGTTGGTAAAGCTTTAAATGAAGAAACTTGATGATTTTGAAGAAGAATAAAAAGTTTAGGGGAGGATTGTTAGGATTAAAAGTCTTCTTGATGCTGTTAGAATTACTGCTGCTCATGTTTATGTTAATACCGCTCTGATGAAGTTAGTGCTGCTCATGAACTTCAAAGAAAATATACTAAGTAGTTACTACTGCTGGTACAAAAGTTAATGCTGCTAGTGATAGTTACTACTGCTGATACAAAAGTTAATGCTGCTAGTGAAAGTTACTACTGCTAGTACAAAGACTGCTTGAAGTTAATGGTGCTGAAGAGTTACTACTGCTCAAGAAAATATTCTAAGTAGTTAGTACTGCTAGTATAAAAGTTACTACTGCTAGTGTAAGTTAGTATTGTTTGTTAGTACTGCTTACTTGATATGTATTAGTTATTTATAGAAAAGATTTTATATTCTTAGGAATGTATTGTAAGCCGAGTAGGACTCCTTGGTGTATAAAAGGAGGTCCTATGGCATAGAGTTTGGTGTGCATACACATTAATACAGATTAGACATATAATTCATAGCTTCAAGGTTTCTGTAAACCTAATACTTTGAGAGTATTCGTATTATTATCATTAATAGTATTGAAGCTTATTTGTTGATTTATATGTTCATTAAATTACTGTTTCATTGATAATTCTTCTTAATATTAAATATTAGATTCCGTATAATCTTTAATACATTCAAACACAGTTTCTACTATAGTCGTGTTAGATTTATCTAATATAACTAAACCTTAAACAAGCATAAGGAATTCGATCATTTGAAGTGGGATCATCACCTAGTACTTCTCACACACCATCTGGACCACTACCTCGTAAGAGGCATCAGGTATCGTCTTACTAGACACTATCATCATCTATCAGACCTTCTCGCAAGAGATGCAGGTCCCCACCCGATCATCAGCACCAGCAGTATCAGCACCACCAGTAGGATCTGGAGGATGAGGATTGAACAATATATCTAGATGATAGACTATGCACTGTGGGAAGTCATAGAGAATGGTGCAACCTTGCCAAAAACACAACTATGGAAGGGGTGTGTGATAGAGATGCTATGACAACTTTTAGTGACAGAAAAGGTTAAGAGAGATTAGAGGTGAAAGCTAGAAGTACTTTAATGATGAGCATTCCCAATGAACATCAATTAAAGTTTAACTCTATAAAGGATTCTAAGAAGTTGCTAGAAGCTGTTAAAAAAAGATTTGGTAAGAATGAAGTTACAAAAAAGACTCAAAGGAATCTCTTAAAGCAACAATATGGAACTTCACTGCTCCATGCTCAGTGATGCTTGTTTCAAACTTTTGATAGTGCTTCAAAAGCTTGTGAGTCGTTGGAGCTTTTGGGTGAAAAGATTTCACAAGAAGATGTTAATCAAAAGTTATTAAGATGTTTGTCACGTGAGTGGAACACACATGCTGGTTTATGGAGGAATAAAGCTAATTTGGATACAATGAGCATGGATGATCTCTACCACAACCTCAAGGTGTATGAACAGAAGTTAAAGGAGTTGTCTAGCTCTAGTTCAAGACGCACAGAACATGGATTTTGTGTCCTCTTCAAAAACAACACTAGCAGGACTAATGGAGCCAGTTTATACTACTCAGATATTATACTGGCTCATGGAGTTTTACTGCTAGCATCAAGTTAATGATGTTAATCTTCAAAATATTGATACCTTGAGTGATTTTGTTATTTGGTGCATTCTTTGCTAGTCAACGCAAAATCCTCAACTTGTACTGATGACTTGCAACAATCTTATCCATTGATATGTAAGGGATGGATTTGAGATGGAAATGGCAATGTTAACTATGTGGCAAAAATGTTTTTGAAAGAATATAGGAAGGAGCTTATGTTAATGGCAATGAGATGTTGGTTTTTGATAAGTCCAAGTGGAGTGCTACAACTGCCACTTAATGGGGACCATTTTGTAGAGAGTGCAAAGCTCTAAGAAATCAAGACAACAAGAACAAGGAAAGCTTAACAAAGAGTGTGCATGTGGAAACATCTACTTCCACAGCTTTGCTGTCATGTGATGGTCTTGGTGGATATGACTGGAGTGATCAGGCAAAGAAAGGGCCTAATTATGCACTCATGGCTTTCTCATCTGACTCAGAGGTATCCAATGATTATATTTGTTCTAAATCTTGTTTAGAAACTGTTGAACTTCTTAAATCTCAAAATGATCAACTATTAAAAGATTTAAAGAAATATGTGTTAATGGTTCTAGGTTAAAAGACAAGTTTAAAGTCTGTGGAAGAAAAACTTGAAGTTTATAAAGCAAATGAGTCTATTTATTCACAAGATATTAAGGGCTTAAAATTTGAAATTCACATAGGAGAGATAACTATTAGAGAGCTTAGGAAGAAGCTTGAAACAGTTCAAAAAGAAAAAGATGACATTCAACTTAATGTAGATAAATTTGAACATGCATCTAAAAGTTTAAACAAGCTCATAAAGTGTCAGATAGTTGACAATTGCAAGAAAGGTTTAGGCTATGAAAATTATAATGCAGTTCCATCTCCTTACACAGGAAATTTCATGCCTTCAACACTTGACTTGTCCTTTACTAGTTTAGAGGAGTTTGTTAATGAGCCTGTAGTTGAGAATAGTAAACCTATGTCTAGTAAAGAAGAACCTAAGGTAGTTACGAAGAATGATGATGCCTCAATTATTAAAGAATGGGTATCAAATGATGAGGAAGAGGATGTGTCTCAGCCTAAAATTGAAAAGAAAACAGTTAGGCCTAGTATTGTTAAGAAAGAGTTTTTCAAATCTAAATATCAAGAAAAAACTACTAGGAAAACTGTTAAACAAGTTAAGAAACATAGGCAAAACACTCACAGTCTAAGAGGAAATCAAAGAAATTAGAACAATATGATGTCTCAAAAACTAGGAAGCAATTTTGAGATGTTTAATAAGGCCTGTTATGTGTGTGGAAGCTTTGATCATTTACAGGTTGATTGCAATTACCATCAAAAACATTTTCAAAATCAAAGGATGGTAAAACCTGTTGGAACATTGGCTCAAAGGGTGAATCATCAAAACTTTGCTAAAAAGACTCACCCCTGTGCTAAAAAACATGGTTTCAAGAGAAGTACTAATGAAGTCTGGCTTAGTATCAATAAATAATGCTAGACAAAATATTTCTAAAACAGCAATATTGGTTAATACTACTAGACAAGTTAATACTGCTCACTCAAAAACAACACTGAATTTGCTAGACCAATGTCATATCTTTCTGAAACAGCACATTCAACTGTTAAGAGGCCCATTCATAAGAACACAACATTTAAAAACAGTAATATTAATTAAAGGGTTAATACTGTTAGGGATAAAAAAATTAATACTGCTAGGCCAAAAGCAGTAGTTAATGCTGTTAAGGGATATAATTTTAATGTTGTTAAGACCTCAGCTTGTTGGGTTTGGGGGAACCCAAAGATAAGTTTAGACCATGTTTCTAAAACAAACAGTGCATCAATCACCTAAAAAAGTTTGATTATGTTGATGCACAAAGCAGATCCAAGTCAGTGATGGCTTGGGTCCCAAAAGAAACTGATTTTCCTATCTAATGTGCAGGGCAATCCATAAATGGATTTACAGGATAAAGGAGTGATTGATAGTAGATGCTCAAGGCACATGACAGGGAACATGTCATATCTTACAGATTATGAAGAGATAGATGGAGGATATGTTGCTTTTAGAGAAAACCCCAAGGAGGAAAAATCACAGGAATTGGTACCATTAATACTGGTAATCTAGATTCTAAAAATGTGTTTTTTGTGAGAGAGTTAAAGTTTAATCTCTTTAGTATCTCACAAATGTGTGATAAAAAGAATTAGTGTCTTTTTAATGACACTGAATGTATAGATTTTATCTCCAAACTTAAGTTTAATTGATAAATGTCATGTTTTACTTAGAGTTCCTAGAAAGAACAATATGTATAGTGTTGATTTAAAGAACATAGTTCCTAAAGGAGGTTTAACTTGCCTTTTTGCAAAAGCCACATCTGATGAATCTAAACTTTGGCATAGAAGTCTAGGTCACTTAAATTTTAAAACCATGAATAAATTGGTTAAAGGAAATCTTGTAAGAGGTTTACCTTCCAAACTTTTTGAAAATGATCAAACATGTGTTGCTTGTCAAAAAGGGGAAAGCAACACAGAGCCTCTTGTAAGTCCAAAACAGAGAACTCAATCAGTCTTCCTTTACATTTGTTGCATATGGACTTGTTTGGTCTAACATTTGTAAAAAGCCTTATGAAAAAAATGTATTGCCTAGTTGTCATAAATGATTATAGTAGGTTTACATGGGTTTTCTTTCTAGCTACTAAGGATGAGACTAGTGGCATTCTTAAGTCCTTTATAACTGGGATAGAAAATCTAGTAGATCACAAGGTTAAGGTGATTAGATGTGATAATGGGACTGAGTTCAAAAATAGAGAAATGAATCAGTTTTGTGAGATGAAGGGTATTTTGAGACAATTTAGTGTAGCTAGAACTCCTCAACAAAATGGAGTTGCTGAGAGGAGGAATAGGACACTAATTGAGGCTGCTAGGACTATGCTAGCTGATTCTAAGTTGCCAACTACTTTTTGGGCAGAAGCAGTTAATACTGCTTGCTATGTGCAAATAGAGTGTTAGTAGTTAAGCCTCATAACAAGACCCCATATGAACTTTTTCATGGTAGAACACCAACTTTAAGTTTTATGAGACCATTTGGGTGTCCTGTTACCATTCTTAATACCATAGATCACTTAGGCAAATTTGATGGTAAGGCTGATGAAGGTTTCTTTGTTGGATACTCTTTGAATAGTAAAGCCTTTAGAGTATTCAATAGTAGAACAAGGATAGTGGAAGAAAACTTGCATATTAGGTTTAGTGAGAGTACACCTAATGTTGTAGGTAGTGGACCAGATTGGCTATTTGATATTGATGTTGTGACAACAGGCAATTTTTTAGAACTTTAAATTACAATTTACCCTTTGACTTTTCGGGTCCGATTTGACTTTTTGATTGTTTGACCTTTTATTGGCGCATAAAAACGATTACCGCGTAACCGGCATTTTTTCGAAATGTATTTAAATAATAAATCTTAATTATTATTATAATCTCTCATTTACAAATTTATTTTTCAAACTTATTTGACTTGAAAACGAGAAGATATATGTTATTCCTAAGTTGACTTATCAAAAATGACCCGCCAAAATGAGTTATTAATTATGGGGTATACTAGCGTTTGACATAAAACGACATTCCGGACAACTTTTCAGTTTTACCCGAGACTCGAAACCATGCAGAAAATGACTAAAATACCCTCGCAAAGTTTTGAAAACCGCACACAACGCGTACTGGTATGTGCTTAATTACACATACTATTTTCCATTAAAACCAGACTTAAATGACCAAAAACGTACCAAAAATACATTGTATTTGTATGTTTTGCATTTGTATTGTGCAGGTAACGAATATCAAAGAAAAGGACAAAAACGAAGCCAAAACGACAAAACCGAGCACGAGAACGGAAAGAGCGACTGTGGAAATGTGTGTGTGTAAAGTCAAAATCGAAGCCAAAAGTCAAAAAGTCAAAGTCAACCCTGACAAAGTCAAAGTCAAAGGCGGGACCGATATCGAAGAAATGTTAAATGGGCCAACCCGTACCCATCTAATGGGCCGGGTCAGCCCATTTAAACATATTGAAGACTTAAAGACTTATAAAAAGCCAGGGTTCGTATTTATATTTATAACCGGTCCAAGTCCTAGGCCCAAAACACCTCATTGTAACAAACTCTTAACCCATCCATCTATTATCCCATTCTCTTTAACTTTACACGTTAGTCCTTTAAGGGACTAACGGTGTAAAGGTTAAAGAGAATGGGATAATAGGATGATGGGTTAAGAGGTTTGTTATAATGGGGTTTGGGCCTAGGACTTGGACCGGTTATAATATAAATAGAACTTGGGCTTTTTATAAGTCTTTAAGTCTTCAATATGTTTAAATGGGCTGACCCGCATTAGATGGGTACGGGTTGGCCCATTTAACATTTCTTCGTATCGGTCCCGCCTTTGACTTTTAACTTTGTCAGGGTTGACTTTTTGGTTGACTTTGACTTTTTGACTTGAGCTTTGATTTTGACTTTTCTTTACGCTCTTTCCGTTCTCGTGCTTGGTTTTGTCGTTTTGGCTTCGTTTTTGTCTTTTTCTTGGATATTCGTTACCTGCACAATACAAATGCAAAACATACAAATACAATGTATTTTTGGTACGTTTTTTGGTGCATTTTAACGTCATGGTTTTAATGGAAAATAGTTATGTGTAATTAAGCACATACCAGTACGCGTTGTGTGCGGTTTTCAAAACTTTGCGAGGGTATTTTAGTCATTTTCTACTTGGTTTCGAGTCTCGGGTAAAACTAAAAAGTTGTCCAGAATGTCGTTTTATGTCAAACGCTAGTATACCCCATAATTAATAACTCATTTTGGCGGGTCATTTTTGATAAGTCAACTTAGGAATAACATATATCTTTCTGTTTTCATGTTCAAATAAGTTTGATAAATAATTTTTGTGTATGAGAGGATATATCAAATAATAATTGAGTTTATTATTTAAATACATTTCGACAAAAATGCCAGGTTACGCGGTAATCGTTTTTATGCGCCAATAAAAGGTCAAACAGTCAAAAAAGTCAAATCGGACCCGAAAAGTCAAAGGGTAAAATAGTAATTTAAAGTTCTAAAAATTGCCGGTTGTCACAACATCAATATCAAATAGCCAATCTGGTCACTACCTACAACATTAGGTGTACTCTCACTAAACTAATATGAAGTTTTCTTCCAGCTATCTTGTTTTTAATATTAAATACTCTAAAAGGCATTACTATTCAAAGAGTATCCAACAATTAGAAACCTTCATCAGCCGTGCATCAAATTTGCCTATGTGATCTATGGTATAAGAATACTATTAAGACACCCAATGGTCTCATAAAACTTAAAGTGGTGTTCTACCATGAAAAAGTTATATGGGGTCTTGTTATGGGTTAACTACTAACCACTCTATTTTTGCCAGTCAGCAAGCTGTATTAACTGCTCTGCCCAAAAATTAGTTGGCAACTTAGAATCAGACTAACATAGTCCTTAGTCAGCCTCAAATTAGTGTTCATATTCCTCCTCTCAGAACTCCTTTGTTGAGGAGTTCTCGCTACACTAAATTGTATCGAAAAATACCCTTTATCTCACAAGAACTAATTTATTTCTTGTTTTTGATACTCCGGTCATGATCACATTCTATTCTCTTAACTTGTGATTCTACTAGTTTTTTATCCCGGTTATAAGGACTTAAGAATGCCACTAGTTCGTTCCTTAGTGTAGCTAGAAAGAAAACCCATGTAAACATTACTATAATAATTTTGGACTACTAGGTAATACACTTTTTCATAAGGCTTTTTACAATGTTAGACAATAAGTCCATATGTAACAATGTAAAGGAAGACTGATTGAGTTCTTGTTTTGGACTTACAAGAGGCTCTGTGTTGCTTTCCTTTTTGACAAGCAACACATGTTTGATCATTTTCAATAAGTTTGGAAAGGTAAGCCTCTTACAAGATTTCCTTTAACCAATTATATTCATGGTTTTTTTAAAAATTTAAGTGGACCTAGACTTCTATGCCAATGTTTAGAATGAAATCAATGTGGTTTTACAAAAAGGCAAGTTAACCTCTTTTTGGAAAATCACTATGTTCTTTAAATCAACACTATACGCTCTTGTTCTTTCTAGGAACTTAAGTAAAACTTGACCTTTTATCAATTTAACTTAACAGTTTGGAGATAAAACAATACTCCAGTGTTCATTAAAAAGAACACTATTCTTTTTATCACACATTTGTGAGATACTAAAGAGATTAAACTTTAACTCTCTCACAAAAAACACATTTTTAGAATCTAGATTACCAGTATTAATGGTACCAATTCCTGTGATTTTTCCTCCTTTGGGGTTTTATTAAAGCAACATATCCCTCATCTATCTCTTCATAAATCTGTAGATATGAAATGTTCCTGTCATGTGCCTGGAGCATCTACTATCAATCACTCCTTATCTGGTAAATCCATTTTATGGATTGACCTGACATTAGATAGGAAATAAGTTTCTTTATGGGCATACCCCAAGACTCTTGGACTTGGATATGCTTTGTGCATCAACATATTCAAACTTTTTTAGGGTGATTGATGCCCTGTTGTAGTTGTGTTTAGAAACATTGGTCTAAAACTTTATTGCTTGGTTTCCAAACCCATCAAGCTGAGGTTACCTTAACAATCATTAAATTATATCCCTTAACAGCAATAACTAACTGCTTGTTGGCATAGTCACGTATTAATTTTTTTATCTAACAGTATTAACCTCTTAATTAACGATTACTGTTTTTAAATGTTGTGTTCTTATGAATGGGCCTCTTAACGTTGAATGTGCTTGTTTCAGAAAGATATGACATTGGTCTAGCAAATTCAGTGTTGTTTTTGCGTGAAGCAGTATTAATTGTCTAGTAGTATTAACCAACTATTGCTTTTGTTTTAGAAATATGTTGTCTCATTATTTATATTGTTACTAAGCCAGACTTATTTGTACTTTCTCTTGAACCATGTTTTTTAGCACAGGGGTGTGTCTTTTGAGCAAAGTTTTGATGAATTCCACCCTTTTGTGCATTGTTCCTGCAAACAGGTTGTACCATCCTTTGTATTTTGAAAAATGTTTTTGATGGTAATTGCAATACAACCTGTAAATGATCTCCAAAGCTTCCACAACATAACATGCACTTATTAAACTTCTCAAAATTGCTTTCCTAGTTTTGAGGACATCATATTGTTCTAATTTCTTTGATTTTCCTCTTAGACTGTGAGTGTTTGCCTATGTTCTTAACTTGTTTAACAGTTTTCCTTAGTAGTTTTTTCTTGTATTTAGAAGAGTGGGAAGAAAAACTCTTTCTTAACAAATTACTAGCGCCTAACTGTTTTCTTTTAATTTTTTTAGGCCTTGGTCACTTCCTCTTCCTCATCATTTGTTCCCAATTCTTTAATAATTGAGGCATCATCATTCTTCGTAACTACCATTAGGTTCTTCTTTACTAGACATGCTTTAACTATTCTCATCTACAGGTCATTAACAAACTTACTCTTCAAACTGGTAAAGGGACAAGTTAAAGTGTTGAATGGCATGAAATTTCCTGTGTAAGGAGATGGATTGCATTATAATTTTCATAAGCCTAAACCTGTCTTGCAATTGTCAACTATTGACTCTTTATGAGCTTCGTTTTTTAAAACTTTTAGATGCATGTGCAAATTTATCTAATTAAGGTGAATGTGCATCTTTTTCTTTTTGTACTGTTTCAAGCTTTTCCTAAGCTCTTAATAGTTACTCTCCTATTGTGGAATTTCAAATTTTAAGCCACTTAATTCTTGTGATAAATAGGACTATTTGCTTTAGATAAACTTCAAGTTTTTCTTCCACAGACTTTAAATTGTCTTTTAACCTAGAACCATTAACACATATTTCTTTAAATCTTTTAATAGTTGATCATTTTGAGATTTAAGAAGTTCAACAGTTTCTAAACAAGATTTAGAACAAATATAATCATTGGATACCTCTGAGTCAGATGAGAAAGCCATGAGTGCATAATTAGTACTGTTATTCATGTCATTAAAAAGTTTCTGCTGTTAAGTATAATTAGTACTGTTGGTTATACTTCATACTGCTGAGTTTCTACTGTTAGTTATACCGAATACTGTTAGGTATAATTAATACTATGATAATTGTAAAAAATTGCTATGGCTTGTGTTTTCTTGGTTTCTAGACTAACATTTTGTAGGAAAAGCAAAGAAAAGTGTAAAATTGATAATGGAAAAGCTGTTTAGAATGGAATTGGAGTTAATGCTGGTGACTCAAAATTAATGCTGCTAAGTATAACTTACTACTGTTGGGTTACTACTGCTAGTGAAAGTTAATGTTGTTGAGGGTATTTTCCATAAATACTTCGATCAAGGGTTTCAATCAATTATTTAATTAATTTCACTCTCTCATATACTCTCTAATTACAAACCCTAACTCAATTTTATCATCCATTATCAAAACCCAACTCAATTGATGACTCTAAAGTTTGCATATACTCATAATATGGTCGCGTTTTTTACTAAACCCACAGAGAGTGATAGGTTTGAACCAATTGTGGATTTTTTTAATGCACACCCTATAAGGTATGCATTAATAATTAATCCTACTATATATATTTCTTGTATTGAACAGTTCTGGTCTACTGTCAAGGCTAAAACTATCAATGGGGAAGAACAGTTACATGCCCTAGTAGATGGCAAGAAGATAATCATCACTGAATCATTTGTTAGAAGAGATCTTCAACTAGCAGATGAGGAAGGTATTGATTATTTACCAAATTCTACTATTTTTGAACAACTTGCATTGATGGGGTATGAGAAAGTTTCATAAAAACTCACTTTTTATAAACCATTCTTCTCCCCACAAAGAAAATTTCTAATTCATACTATTTTGTAGTGTCTAAGTCCAAAGACTACTTCATGGAATGAGTTTAGTAGTACTATGGCATCTGCCATTATCTGTTTAGCAATAAATTAAAAATTTAACTTTTCAAAATCAATTTTTGATAGTATGATTAGAAACTTGGACAATGCTTCTGGCAAATTTTTAATGTATCCAAGGTTTGTACTAATCTTTTTGGACCAACAACTTAAGAGGATGTCAACTCATAAGAGAATTTATATTGCATCCTCGCACACTAAAAAGATTTTTGGAAATATGAAAAGAATAGGCAAAGGTTTTTTTGGTAGAGTAAGACCTTTATTTTCAAAAATGGTGATACAAAACCAATCACAAATGGGTGAAGGTTCAGCAATTCCAGCTGATCCTCATCACACACCCACTTTTATTCAACCATCTCCTCAACCTCAAAAGACACAAAAACCTAAGAAGCCTAAAAGAAAGGACACTCAGATATCTTAGTCTAGTGATCCTAGTAACAATGTTGCAGATGAGGCTGTCCATAAGGAGTTGGGTAACAGTTTAGTGAGGGCTGCCACTACTGCTTCTAGCTTAGAAGCAGAGCAGGACAGTGGTAACATAACTAAGACCCGATCCAAGGCAATACCTAATAAATCTAGTTCCCTAGGAACTACTTCAGGTGGTGGTCTCAAGTGCTAAGAAACCATGGGGGATACTATTGCTCAAACTAGGTTTGAGGATGTATCTAAACATTCTAATGATTCACTGATTGCAAGAGGTAACACACTTCAAAGTGATAAGGATAGACTTAAACTTAAGGAATTAATGGCATTATGTTCCACTTTACAAAACAGGGTTCTTGATTTGGAGAAGATAAAGACCTCTCAACATAATGAGATTGATATTTTGAAAAGGAGGGTCAAGAAGCTTGAAAAGAAAAATAGGTCAAGAACTCATAAGCTGAAGAGATTATACAAAGTTGGTTTCACAGCTAGGGTAGAATCCTCTAATGATGAAGAAAGTTTGGGTGAGGATGCATCCAAATAGGGGAGGATTGATGCTATTGATGCAAATGAAGAAATTACCCTGGTTAGTGTTCATGATATGAATGTTTCTGCTGGTGAGGAAGTTGCTAAAGAAGTAGTTGAAGTTATTAATACTGCTAAGCTAATTATTGATGCTACTCAGGTTAGTGCTACTGGTGATAAAGTTTGTATTACTAGTGCTGCAACAACTGTTAGTGCTGCTACAACAACTACTAGTACAATTACAACTATTGATGATATTACTTTGGCTCAAGCACTTGAAGATATGAAAAGTACAAAGCCCAAGCAGAAAGGGGTTGTTATATAAGAGCTGGGTGAATCTACAACAAAGATATCCTTACAACTACCTTCATAATAATTACAGGACAAAGGTAAAGGAATATTGATAGAACCTGTGAAGAAGAAAGATCAAATCTTGCTTGATGAAGAAACTGCTTTAAATTTACAAGCTGAATTTGATGAAGAAGAAAGACTTGCAAGAGAGAAAGATAAAAAAGAACAAGAAGCCAATATTGCCTTGATTAAAACATGGGATGATATACAGGCAAAGATTGATGCTAATCATCAATTGGCTGAAAGATTGCAAGCACAAGAACAAAAAGAGTTGTCTGTTGAAGAAAAAGCTACATTATTTCAACAACTCTTAGAGAAAAGAAGAAAGCATTTTGCAGCTAAAAGAGCATAAGAAAAAAGAAACAAACCACCAACAAAAGCTCAACAGAGAAAGATAATGTGTACTTACCTAAAGAACATGAAAGGATACAAGCTCTAATATTTGAAGTTAAAAGGGTTTGATTCTATCCAAGAGATGTTTGACAGAGCATTCAAAAGGGTAAATATATTTGAAGACTTTAGAACAGAGTTGGTGGAAGGCAAAGAAAAGAGAGCAGGAACTGAGCTAGTACAAGAAAGTACAAAGATGCAAAAGGTAGAAGATGACAAAGAAACAACAGAGATTAAAAAGTTAATGGAAATCATTTCAGATGAAGAAGTAGCAATTGATGCTATTCCTTTGGCTGTTAAGTCTCCAAGTATTGTTGGCTAGAGGATTCATAAAGAAGAAAGAAAAAGCTATTATCAAATAATCAGAGCTGATGGAAAGTCTCAAATATACATGATCTTTAGTCACATGCTTAAAAGTTTTGACAAGGAAGATTTGGAAACTTTGTACAAGTTGGTAAAAGCTAAATATGAGTTAACAAGACCAGTGGAAGACTTGGATTTGATATTATGGGGTGATTTGAAAACAATGTTTGAACCACATGTATAAGATAAAATATGAAGGAATCAACAAGATTACAAAGTGTTGAGTTGGAAGCTGTATGACTCCTGTGGAGTACATTTCTTGAGGATGCAACATATGCAGATTTATATGTTGGTAGAGAAAAAGTATCCTCTTGCACCACTTACACTTTCAATGATGTTGGAAAAGAAGCTTATGATTGACTATGAAAGTGAAATGGCTTATCAGCTTCTTAAATTCATCATAAAACACCTTAAGAAGTAAAAAAGTGTTTGGAAGCATTCTACTGGTGTTGATGAAGCTTTAAATGAAGAAACTTGATGATTTTGAAGAAGAATATCAAGTTTAGGGGAGGATTGTTGGGATTAAAAGTCTTCTTGATGTTGTTTGAATTACTGCTGCTCATGTTTGTGTTAATGTTGTTCAGCTGGAGTTAGTACTGCTTAGAGACTTCAAAGAAAATATGCTAAGTATTTACTACTGCTAGTACAAAGTTAGTACTGCTAGTAAATATTAGTACTGCTAAGTTAGTAATGTTTGGTGTTAGTACTACTTATGTGATATGTATTAGTTGTTTATAGAAAAGATTTTAGATACTTAGGAAAGTATTGTAAGCCGGCTAGGAATCCTTGGTGTATAAAAGGAGGTCCTAGGGCATAGAGTTTGATATAGTTTTTCATATATCTTTTATATTCTTAGCTTCAAGGTCTTTGTAACCCTAATACTTTGAGAGTATTCGTATTATTATTAATAATATTGGAGCTTATTTGTTTTGAATTACTATTTCATTGATAATTCTTCTTAATATTAATGATTAGATTCCGCATAATCTTTAATACATTCAAACAAAGTTTCTACTATAGTTGTGTTAGATTTATCTAATATAAGTAAACCTTAAACAAGCTTAAAGAATTCGATCTATTGAAGTGGGATCAACAAAAATGCATAGAGCATGGAGACTAATATTTAGTCTAGAGTCGGGTCACGTTTAATGTACGTTTCACTACGTACGCGGGATAACTTATCTGGTTACCCGTAAAAGTATATTTTATGTAAAATTAAATTAAATAGTGAAAATATAGAATTAAATAATGACCTGAAAATTACGGATTGCTACATGTCAATCCGCCTAGGCGAATTCCGCCTCGAAGGTGGTCGACCGCCCGACTAGCGCCTAGCGCTTTTTGCAACATTGACTAAGTCATGAATGCTCACATTTAATTCATGAACTCGATTTTTTAACCTTTTTTCGCGATATATGAACAAAATAGTTTATTAAAATAACAACTAAGTCATGAATGCTCACATTTAATTCATGAACTCAAAAATTATAAATATCGATATATAAATATTGTTTACGTATGTAGTGTAAAACATGATTAGAGATGGATTTGGGGGTGGTTGTGTTGTTTGATTTCCCATGTAGAACGATAAAGACCCGAAGAGATGATTGAGATCAAGAAGCTCGGCTAACACTTAAGCAAATCACCTTTGATATATGTGTATGTGTGTGTGTGTTATTGTTTGGAATATAAAAAGAGTTTATTATTCACAGAATTGGTTTATGTAATAGTTAGTAGTAATTAAAAGAATGTAATAAAGCTTATTGGGCTTAAATTAGAAAAATAAGCCCAATAGCTAAGTAAGATTAGTGTAGGGAGTATTAGTACAAATAGGATATTAGCTCCTCATTTAAATGGTTGTTATTTTGTGTAATCTCTCTTTCCCTACCTCATTTTTGTTTTTTTATTCTTTAATGAAAAACCCAAATTCATAATCACATCTCTCTAGTTCTTTCTCATTGATCTTAACCATTTCATTGTGATACAAAGCATAAGTAACAATAATACAGTTATTGTGTGTAACGTTGTTGCCCAAGTGTATGAACTTACTTGCTTAGTCAAGTTTGTGAGGGATGCATTCTATTTATAGTGAGGCATATAGGGTTTAGAGGTAAACCCTTTGGTGGATGATCAACAGTTGTGGGGAGGCCACACATTAATCATCTGAAGAGCAGACAAGGAGGGCATGTGGCCTTTCCTTCTTGGCTCGTGAGAGATAATGTTTGTTGTATGTCTCACTATCATATGTCAGATGATACATCTTAACTGATAGTGACAGTAGGGGAATAATGGTCCCCTACATATGTACATATGCATATAGGGGAAGCTACCAAGCCAAGTGTGACATGGGTTTATGAGCGGGTTCCCATCATGTGGTGATTGATGGGCCATTGTAATGGGCTTGATTCAAGCATGTAATTAGTGGGATTAGACCAATAATATTAATACGCTATCAGATGTATAAATAGATTATAATAATAATGGGAAAAGTTAATGAAGACAAGAATATAATGCCATTCTCAATAATTCTTTGATGTTTTTGAACCAAAAACTTTTTAGTTAAGTTCATCTCTTAAAGTGGCCAATGCAAATTATAGATGTTTAGGTTGTATAACTAATTGATTATGTCTAACTATCAAGTCTAATCAAATAAACTAGAGATTGGCAAGTTTGTGAAACCTTAACTCACATATCCGGTTGTTATTAATTTTACGTCTTGTTACTTGAATAATAAAAGAACTCATGTGTATATGTGTTGTATGCACGTTTACATATATGTATGTTTTTATGTGTGTGGTGTGTTTGTATGTATTTTGTGTGTATGACATATAGTTGTTGACTTGCGACTCAGCTCTGATTCAAATTATATATTTTAGCACGTAACTTATTTCTTGACTCAACCTGTAAGAGACAAATATAACATACCTTATTTAGCCTCAATGTCACGTTCAACTTTAATAAATGTCAATAAGTTTGAATTTTACTTTGATACTCCATAATTCGTAGTGTATGTCATGTCTTTAATTTGCTATAGGTGAATAACTTGGTTAAAGATTTTGCCTTGTGTAAGGAATTTTTTTGATGTCTAACTCTTGATTTTAATTATTATGATTTTCACTCATATTGCATTAAGTGATATAAATATATTAAAAGTTACAAGGTTAACTTTTAATATCTTATTACAAGTTTATAGATTAATTTTCTTTGATTGTTACATATTTAGAGAACGTTCCATAAAGCAAAAAATTTATAAACTTAAATTATGTAACACTTCGACGAATATAAACACAAGTTTAAATGCTTTATATTAGTTTAGATAAGATAAATAAGTGTATTTATATAGATTAAATTTTAAAAAGTTGTCATTTAGTTGGTTGACAAACGTGTAATAACTAAAAAGAAAATAGTGTATTAGATATATAAGTTGCAAGTAAAATAACACACATCCCACATTGAAAGAGAGAAGAAAAAGAGAAAACTAAAGAGCCTATAAAACAAAATCCAAGAAAAAAGAAAAGGTTTACCTTCAAATAAATATATAACTTAGAAATATTTAGTTACATATTTAATATAAATTCTATTAAAACATATATTTATAATTTTAAAATTAAATAAGCTTAACTTATATGGATTAAGTATTTGGCTTGTTAAGCTCGAATAGCTCGTTCGGCTCGTTAAGCTTGACTAGCTCGTGATAATTAAACGAGTTTTCGAACGAGCCGAGCCAAATATCAATTTTTAAAGCTCGGCTCGTCAAACTAATCGAGCACTAATATTTGTTCGAGATCGACTTGAGCTCGTGAGTATTAAGCTCGAGCTCAAGTAAAACGAGCTCGATCTCGAATAGCTCGTTAAAAGCTCGACTCGTTAACACCCCTAGGATTAAGTAATGAACTTTGTAATGATTATATGCCAAAATCACTAAGGCCATCCGCAATGCTGTGTTTAATGTCAGAAAAAATGTTAATCTGGCTGGTTTAATTATTTAAGTCTCCATTGCAAAAATCCACGTAGGTAGTATATTTAATGGTCGATTGTTAAGTTTTGAATGAGTAAAGTACATGACAAATTGTCTTTGGTGAGCCCCACTACTATAAAAGAATACCAAAAGATGTCATTTTGTTATATTATTTACTGTGATGCTAACTTTTTGTACTTTTCTAAGTTATTATATATTTTAAAAATGGTGATATGTAAAGCCATTAAACAATGTAACATTCAATGCATTGTGGGTGCTAATTGAAAGTATATGAGTTGTTGATCTGGCAATGACATGGTGATATATTAAACTTGAGACAGTTTGATGCATTGAGGATGCCCTAATAACAATAAACAGAAAAAGTTTATGACTCTATAAGTTGGGATTATTTATTACAAATTATGATGTTCATGCGGTTTCCTACTAAACAGATAGGGTGGATTAAGGCTCGTCTCCTCTTATCTTGGACGTCTATAATTGTTAATGGAAGTCCAACCAAAGAGTTCACAATGGGTCAAGGTTTGAGACAAAAGGGGATCCACTATCCCCGTTCTTATTTATCATAGCTATGGAGGGCTTACATGTCGCAATAGAAGATGCGGTAGCTCACAATTTATTTCGAGGTGCTCAGATCAGGTATAATCAACTTCATGTATCATATTTATTTAAAGAGAGGATGTGGTATTGTTAGGTGAATGTGTAGGATATTGGATATCATCACACAATCGAATAGTTAGTGGATTAGTAGAATGCTAGAGAGAGAAACAAAGAAAATGCACACTCCTCTAGAGAGAGAAAGTGTGTGTATATAAAATGACTAACCCACCTCTTCCATAAGATGGAAGAGGCTTATATATGTCTTACAAAATCAGCCTTTAGGCCATGGTATGAGCTTACACGTTGGGCTTTATAACCTGACTTATAACCGAACATTATACATTAAACGTTAAACTACGAGCTATAATAGATGGTAAAATACACGGGGTGACCGAGTCTTTTTCTAATATCTAACAATCTCCCCCTAAAGGAGGTCATTCCATAAAATACTAACTTAAGCTTAGCAATCTTTTAATTGATCTTGTGTTCAGCTCGTAGTCTTTGATTCTTCATGCGATATCTTGTACTTTGATGTAATGATCTTTGTCTTGTGGCTTGTATTTGTACTTGATATATGATCTAGAGATTTCTTAAGATCATCATCCAAATCTAATCTCTGATCATCATCTTGTGATCTTTCATCGTCTTGTGGTCTTGTATCTTACGGGACAACATGCTCATACTTGTTGCAATCTTGAAAGCTTGATATTATGTACGTATTACTTCTTTATTACATCATAATTTCATTACTTTGACATGCTGATGAAGAAGTTGATATCAGAGTTAGTGGAAGAATTGAAACCGTTACTTGAGCTTTCAGAATTTCGACATAAATGTTGGTCGAGTATGAGCATGCGGTTATGAGCTTGACTCTGCTGGAACAGGGTATCTCCATCTCCATCTTTATATGAACATGTAACAAAAAAGTTAGCAATAAAGAGAAAAGTGATTTGAAAATCAATCGACGTGTCACTTGAAAATATGTTTTTGCAACACATCGAGAGTTTTAAGCGTTTGTCAAAATCAGCAACCGTCAATTCGTATATTGGAACAAGTTTGATTCATATAGAATCACACCATCGTTTATTTCTAGTTGTCACAAGTTTGATCCATTTGGGATCTAACAAGTTACATACCAAAAGCTTGTTTGATGCTGGCTCTAGCAGGATTTCCATCTTCACTATGATACTTAGGTATCATTCAGATGTTCTGGCAATACCACAAGGATAATGCGTAGGACTCTTATGATAATCCTTGTTTTCACATTGTGTGAAAGACAAGTAAACATGGAATAGTATCCTAATGAGATTGATTGATGATCTTTTGGCTCTAGACTCAATTGTGCGATTTGGTTTTAATGATCGGAGGCTGGAGCGGACTGCCACCTTTTCAATATCAACTAACTCAGAGTGAGAAAGTCAATAGATAACGTGTTTAGTCTCTACAAGAAATGAAATAGAAATATTTTAAGAGATTCTGAGTGGCTAGGGAGGGTTGTGCATTGCATCACTGGGTCCATGACGGCTTTCTTCAATGTCAGCAATCATCATTGTGATTCTGACAGCAGATGTATTAACCCAGTTTTTGCCTAAGTGTATGGAGGGCTTCTTTCTTTACACCCTTTATCCTTACATTTTTTTAATTCTTTAACCCCTTCAGTGCTTACTGCCTAAGTATTGGAGGGCTTCTTCTTTACACCATTTTCCTTACATTTTTTTTTATTCTTTAACCTTCAGTGCTTATCGAGGACTCATGACTAGTTCTTGTTGGGGTTGTTTCCAATTAATAGTCCATCTCAGTCGACACTATTCCCTTGTTCTCACTTTTACTCCTTTTTAAGTCATACCTAAGGACTTCTACACTAACTAGTAGATTGTCCCTGGGTAGATCCTTCTGGTTTTGGCTGGACAAGTAGGATTCAAGTGGGGGATATTTGATGACATCAAATAACGTCACTTTATTATATCATTTATCCGATCTGTTTTGCCCACTTTTATATAATTATTGCATAATTTAGTACTTAATTGCTTTAAAGTTGATAAATGCAGTAAATCAGGAGTGTTTTGTGAAGACAAGCTAAAAGGCGTATAGATTAGAGCTAAAACGAAGATATTTGAAGATTACTGATTTTTGACCAATACGCCGTATCCAACAAAAGAGATACGGCTTATTAGCACCTAACTTCATAAGAAAACGCGTTTAACCAATTCCCAATACGACGTATCCTTCCTGTCTACATACGTCGTATCCATGAAGATAACTATTCAAAGATACAGTAAATCAAGTAAATTGGGAATGATATCACTGATTTATTATGAACGTAGCGCGCACTCCAAGGAATCCAGCCCAATATGCTGTATCGACCTTGCCAGATACGGCATATCGAGTCTTTTTTAGACACTATAAATAAAAGACTCAAAAATGAGTTTTTAGTGTGCAATATCATATTCTTTATACCATACTCATTAAAGACGAATTTTAGAAGAGAAGATCAGCCACCAAGGTCAAGCATTGATCACGAATCCATAGAATACATCGTGTAATTTTTACTCTCTTAATCGTTCGATTTTCAATAGTTTGATTATGCTTGTATAATTATAATGGTTGTGGGCTAATACCCTTGGGTATTAGCCATCTTAATGAAAGTTTAATGTTTGGTTTGTTTTAAAAATCGATTTCTTAATTTATCGTTGATTGTTTAATTATGTTTATCACCTCATACTTGTTTATGTGTTTGAATATGTGACCTATCATTCAACTGGGTCTAGTGATACCTAAAAAGTAATCTAGATACCGGGATAGCTCTCCATATCGTGTTTTATATTACTGGACCAATAGGATCACAAATAACGTTATGTCTTTGTCTTTAAATTATGAGCTTAGTTGGACCGGTAGGTGACCCATTTATGTTTCAGCAATCATGCTCTTAATTAACTGATAAAGATTTGAATAGTGGACTACCATTATATAAAACTCCGTCAAACAATAAGTGGGTAAAGTCCCGTTGGGCTAGGGTCTTAACAGGATCACCACTGCTTTGATTCCCTAAGATAGATTATATTTAAACTAAAGGATGCTTTATGCGGGCGCGTTAATTGTGACATGATTAATTGTGTCTAGGTCTTAGGATGATGACCCGCCTAAGTCTTAAAAATGATATGTCGCTTCGAGATAAGTAAATCATTGCACTAAAACAAACAAACCAGCATTGAATCAGATTTTATATGGTTAATACAATTTTCTATCATTTGGCTTGTACCGCTTTTCTATCTTCTGATTTTCTTCTTTTGTGTTTATTGTGTATTGAATTGATATTTGTTTCCACCAAAACTGTGCCAGACTCTCAGGCTGAAAAAACCCCCATATCATTAGACATCGTATATAGCATAGGTTTAACCAGTAAATAGAATAATTAAAATACTAATAGAATATAGGATTAATGTTCTACTTTTAGTGTTCGACACCCTACTTACCGCGAACTCCATCTTGACCGGGTACATTGCTCGTTAAAGTGTTGTTTTAGGTTTGTTGGCTAAATATAAATGTAAAACTTGATAATCAAATAATTGACCCTACACGACAACACATCAGATATCAATCCCGGCAACCACATCCACTCCAACCTCTATAGTACCTCTATCACTGGACTCGACCTCGTCCTCAACCTCGTCCTCTACATCAACCCTAACATCGACCTCTATATCAATACCTGCATCAACCCCATCCTCAACATCCCTATCTACTGCAACCTCAACAGCCGTAGCATCATCCTCAATGTCCTCTAACACAACCGTATCAATGTACTCCTCAACACTATCCTCTGGTGAAATAGAATCCCTAAACCTCTTGCGAGGTGGAAGAAGATCAGCACAGGAAGGAACTAAAGCTCTCGTAGCATAGATAGATGAAGTCACGGTAGTAGTAGGGGACCTACATCTCTTGTAAGATGGCCCAGCAAATGACTCGGAAGAAGAATCCCCAGCTGACGACTCGGATGTCGTCAGTGGATACATGGTAGATAATGGGACAGACCTCTAACGGAGACAGGCCTGGTTACACCGTGAAGTCCTAGCAAGTGATGGATGAACAAATCTCGGTGGTGTAGATGAATCAGCATCGGTGGTGTCTGGTGATGTGTGTCCGGATAAGGAATGACCCGAAATAGAATGCCCAGATGATGAATGATATGAATATGAATGTCTCGATGATGATCCGGAAGTAAAATGATCCAAGTAATGTGATGTGTACCTCAATGCTAAACGATGAGAAGGTAAAGGTCTAACCGACTTCCTCCCGGTCAATGCCCTACATGGCCCACCAGGATGAGTACGGTAAAGTCGACCAATATGAATGTCCTCCTCGGGTCGGATAATAATAGCTCGTTATCGATGAATCCTAGGTGGGGCAACAACAGGTGCAAGTGGAAACTCAGATGATGGTGCAACAATAGCAGATGGTGCGGGTAAAATAGGAGCAGTATGGACCTTTAGAGTAGAAATAGTAGGTGATACGTGCCTCGCGAGTATCTCAGTATCTGACTCTGAATCGTCTGAACACAGAAAAGGTGAAACCATAGGTGCTACAGATACGAGAGGTGGTAAACTCTCCGATGGATCAGCCTTTGACGATGAATGAGTATCAAGCTCTAGCACCCCGGCAGGTGAGGCAACCGCAGCCGCCCCCACCTTTGGTGCAACCGGGACCTCAAAAGAAATAGAACCGATAAGATAACTCGCGGAAAAGAGGATCCCACACTCTCGACTGATACGTCCGAAGAAATAGAAATAACTGGAGCTGCCATAACCTGCACAAGCAAGAGTTTATATAAATCCCCTTTATATCAAACCATGCCAATGCGTGCAATGCAGGAAAAATAAAGATGTAAGGTATAGTCATGGCAAAATTATATGTAATATAATTATGGAAGTGTATTAAAATTAAAACCCGTATATTTATAGATAGTACTTATATACGTAAGCAAGTAAACACGTAGGATCACATACTGGTTATAGACCAGACCTAAATATACTACCTGGTTCTCTATAACCTTGGCTCTGGATACCAATCTGTCACACCCCCAAACGGGGCCTGGACGGAAACACGTGTCCGGGGCGTGACGTCATAATATACATCACACAAGATATAAAGAACGATCTCTAAGGGTACGTTTGAAACTCCAACATCGTTGCATTAATTTTTTTTACAGAACAATAACGGCTAATCCTAAGGGTTTGGGATACACTATTGAATCCCTGTAATAATTGTGTGTTTAATATGTTTGTCTGTACCATTATAGCGATATGAATAATTTGCACGTTGTCATCTAATCTTTTATTTATGCAGGACAGAGTTGCTGGAAGGGGGAGGAGCGTGATGATGGTAAGGATTCCTCGGCGAGAAAGGCGGACATGTTGTGTTGGCACGGTCTGTTTGGGGGGACTTTCCGGATGGGGGGGTGTGGATGGTCTTGATGGGGGGGTTGTGTTAGTCGGTTGTTTGTTGTATGGTTTGGTTTGGGTTCACAAAGAGATCATCAGACAACTGCTATGTCCACTATGACTACAGTCGCATTGTTTGAGTAGGGGAGGTGGGGGGGGGTGGGTATTTGGACAGCGGGGGAACGAGGACTATGTATAATAGAGAACTCATCTTGGAGAATTATCACGAGCAAAACATCAGGGAGTTTTCCGTTCTAATTCTATTTTCCCTTATTATTTAATTGTTTTATCTATACAACGAGGACGTTGTATAATTTAAGTGGGGGGATGGAGAATTAGAACGTACTTGTCTTCTTTTTTACAAAATAACATGCAAAGTGCTTAAAAACGGCCAAAATTAAAAAAATTTCAGCATGACTTTTGTAAAAATCACTAGTTACATTACCTAGCGCACTATAACCCTTGATACATATTGTGAGAATTAAGCCTATTCCGTTTCCAACTATTTACTAAAAATTCCACAAAATTATGAGTGTGTCGGTGATGTAGTGGACTTTAGAACTTGGCCTGGTATATCACTCGAGACCGCAATGATTAGTACTATGGATTTAGATGGAGGAACATGTTCAACTGATAAATTTCTAGGATTAAACCAAAAATAGCCTACATGTCATAAAATTAACTAACTACACTGGTTAGTTAACTCCCGTGTAACCCTTTGTTTACTCTCATTTATAGAGTAAGATTCCCTAGAACAACCTGTTGAGCCATTCCTTTCTTTTTCTACACCATATTATATGTTTCGTTACACCTTTGCACCTTAGCCTACCGTGTAGATTAAGCCTGTTTTAATCAATGTTGCTAGTTGCTTTCGTGTAAAGTTTTGTATTTCCTGTGTCAAAGTGAAATTTTTCTATCTCTGTAATGGTCAGGAAATTGCACAATACAATAGGAAAATTATGTAGCTCATAAGTTTAACTACTTTCACGATTATGAATCATGTTCGAAGAAGAAGTACTACAAGGAAAAGATTAATCGGATGAATTATGATAGTGAAGACGGTGGAATTAAACCGAGATTTACGATGTATTGTTTTTAAAAAAAGCAAAAAAAGAAGAAGGAAGAAACATAGTTGGTTCAAAAGAAGTGTATACCGAAGGAATTACTTGGAAGGATCGATTATTCGCTGATACGATACAAAAATCAACGATGTAAAGTCTTGTAAAAAGTGGCTGATATCACCACTTATTCTGTAAAAGTTTGTAAAGAGCGGGATGTAAGGGAAGTTGACCGTTATGGGAATGACAACTTAGGTTATCTTTGTCATTTCTGTGATCGAGGTGTTTGTCTATATGTTTGAGTCTTTGTCATGGAACGGTCGGGGGAAAGTTACTAGCAACCGTACCTTATTTGTTGGCTTTAATCTATTTGTTTCGTGAATTTTGTTTAACACCCATTTTACTTTCCTTTCCTATTAACAACTTAATGTCCACTCAGAACGAGACTTGTTCGAGCATGATGTCTATTTCCATCGTTACGGCCCATGTATGCATGTCTAAGCTGCCTGTTGATGACTACTTTTGGTGAAAGATAAAGTCCAACCCTATATCATTTGTGGATTCAAAACTCCTTAGATCGTTGTAAGCTCTGTTTGATTAGAACTTTTATCTAGGAAAATAACAATGAACATAGAATAATTCATAGCAGAGATTTAATTTTTTATTTATAAGCATAAGAACAAAGTTATTCAACAAGGTTTTTCATTATTATCTTCTCTACAATGACTACCACAAGCCCCAATTCTACACGATCAACTATAGAACGGTTACCTAATCTAACAGGATCAATGAAACCTTGATCTTGGGGCTAAAACACAACCAACTCTAGGCGTCCATAATAAGACTTGATGCCTAGAACACACACACACACACTTTCCTAGTGTTTACATTTAACACCTACAGAAAAGTACACGCCTATGTCTCTTTATATATTAGAGACATTAGGTTTTACAAAAGATAAGAACAAATAATATCTTCCTAACATTTAATATTATCTTCTATATCTTTTATCTTCTTAAGGAGATCTCCTGGAATCTTCATCTTTTGTAGAATTCCATCTATACGACTTAGACCCTTCTTGTTTCATTGTTTTGTTTTATCAACTCAAATATAATTCCCAACAATCTTCCCCTAGTTGATAATGACAAAACCAAAATAAGCACAAACTTCTTCCCCTAAAGTTAATATATATTGGGATGAACCAAAACCTTCTTTTTTCCTTAATCATGCTATAACCACCAAGGATCGGTTAGTTGCAATTCTTCTTTGTAAATCTTCCTCCCTTTTTGTCCTAATCAAAATAGGGGACCTAAAGTATGGCAACTTTGATGTCGACAACCACATACCACTATCACACTTCTAATCCAGCCTTCCAACAACTTAAATTACCCTCCATGATGCACCTTAAGATAAATGAACTTGAGCAATAGAAACTTAAACTAGTAGTAGTAATAATGACTTACAGTAGTAAAAACCTTCACCTCATGTGGTGCCTATAAATGGTTAAATATTTTAACATTAAGCTTCCTCTAAAACCCATATGTTAACCACTTCGTGAATCTTAATTCAGAGGCTTTTTGAAATGATTACTGATGAAGACAACTAAGTATAATGGAATTGATCGAAGTAAAATAACCCGAAACTTGTGTCTTATATCTTGGTACTATCCACGATGAATTCGAACACTCATACCAAGACCAAATTATAAGTCTATCAATAACCCTTACAAAATCTCCATCTTCTATGAGACACATAACCAAAGTTATAGCAAATGTGACATTGAGCACCATAAGAGAAATCACACACCTTTGCTAGATTTGTCAAGTCTTCGTCACATCGTTTCTAAGCACGAACAAGTTATCTTCAAAGTGTAACACCCACTTTAAGATATGATAAGAACACGCATCCGATAAACTCCACTTCAACTGTCAAATAAGTAATAAACAACCTCATCGTAATCAATTATCTAATAAAAAATGACGCTTTTAACGTTAATAACATTTAAAGCAAATCAATCATGTTAGCTTCCCCTTAAAATGAAGCATCCTATTCAAACCTAGATCCAAACCATGGTGTGTCATCCATAACTAAAATTGCCCTTTGTTCGATAGTCATACATAACTAGCAGTATAAACCAATAACAAGCAGTATAAAGCTCTTAAAGAAGGAATACTAAAAATTTAAAACAATTAGCACACTTTATCCTGTCACAAAGCTTGACACTAAATCCGTCGCAATTAGCATTCTCCTTCCTCTCATAGCTATTAGCGACACTTTAAGTGTCACCGATCTGTTGCTAATTTGTCAGAAATTCGAGCAGTAGTAAGCAATGACAACAGTTGTAACCTTTTAAGTCACAATATGATCTTCTCCTTTATATCATACTCGTTACCAATAGTACTAATACTATCATGATCCAAGCAATATAAATGTCCCTTTGATAGTAAATAAACATCAATGCAAGGCAGTTACTTAATCGGGATAGCAGTAGTAAGTTACTTCGTTAGCATACAAACATACCAATAGCAGTACAAATTTAATATAGGACATCAGTATAATCGTCCTTTGTCAGTAGTAACAAGACGTTTGATACTCGATCACATAACAGTAACCACACTTCGATAATGTTTTCCACAGTATGTGTATTTGAATACCTCAGATCATGACCAATCCGTTCACCGTGATTATAAACCCTACATTAGAACGTGCTTCCCCTGCTGCTATGATATCGTTCATAATTAAACCATTCGTTGATTTAACCAGAAGCATACCATGTCTATAGCATCAAACGATCGTCTGACTATAACGAATTATACTAGAGAACAGTACTAACATCTCTACTAGGTTCATTATTGGATCAAAGATCAACTATACCAAAAGCTAGTAGAACATAAATATATGATCATCAGGTATAGACAACAATATTGTAAATTGGGGTTCGAATCCCTAGACTTGTTTTCAAGAACAAAGTTAGCTCGAATTAGGGTTTGTAAAAGAAAACCCTTTGACAACATCGAATCACTTGCTGCTACTATTAACATAAATAGCTTCATACTTGAATTCATTTAGATCGTGTAGCATATGATCATACAACCCTAATTTGTATCGAATTTCATATGTAACAAAACTAAAACTTTGATATTTATTCATCATAACAACCACGATTACTTTATAAACGAATTTGCATAGTTCATGCTTTTATCAAAATTAAGGTTTAGTTAAAAACCCTAACTTTCACCGATTTTGCCCAAGCCACCAAAGAACAGAAAATTCGTACCTTCAACATCTTCATAACTTTGACATAGAAACACCTTGTAGATCTTAGATCAAGAGCCCCGTGGCTCTGATACCACTTGTGGAGTTCTAAATAACTCCTTAGATCATTGTAACTCAGTTTGATTAGAACTTTTATCTAGGATAATAACAATGAACATAGAATATATGCATAGCAGAAATAGCATAACGAACAAAGTTATTCAACAAGGTTTTTCATCATTATCTTCTAAACAATGACTAACAAGCCCTAATTCTACACGCTCAACTGTAGAACGGTTACATAATCTAACAGGATTAATAAAACATTGATCTTGGGGCTAAAACACAACTAACTCTAAGCGTCTACAATAAGACTTGACGCCCAGAACACACATACTTTCTTGGAGTTTACATTTGACACCTACAGAAAAGTACACGCCTATGTCTCTTTATATATTAGAGACATTAGCTATTTGTTTTGTGAATTTTGTTTAACACCCATTTTACTTCCCTTTCCTAGCAACTAACCTTAATGTCCACTCAAATGAGGACTTGTTTGAGCATGCATGTCTATTCCGTCATTATGGCCATGTATGCATGTCTCAGCTTCCTTGTTGGATGATAACTTTCAGTGAAAGTTAGAAGCTCCCTACCCTATATCATTCTTCATCCTAACCACGAACAGGGATGTGATCAGATTGTGTGTGTCTATTCTGTCGTTATGGCTGTGTATGTATGATACAGCTGCCTTGTTGGTGTGGTACTTATGGTGAAAGATTGTTGAATGATCAACCCTAAGCCTTCTTAACCCAATTTACCTTTTGACTTATTTCTCCTTAGCTTTAGCGGTGAAGATGTGTATCATTGCCAAGCCTATGATACGAAGCTAATCACGACCGAGCAATTAAGCGTACTACTTAAATGTTGCACCCTAGATTAGTTGAGTGATTTTGTGTTTTTCATTTCCATATTTCATGAGGAGCTTGGTTATGTACAGGTGATTAGGACAAAATGATGCTTAAACGAAAAATCCTAAACTTTGGTTAGGACACGTTTTCATAAACTAAAACTTTGTCTAAAGTCTACTTGAGGACAAGTAGGATTCAAATGGGGGGATATTTGATGACATCAAATAACGTCACTTTATTATATCATTTATCCCATCTGTTTTGCCTAGTTTTATATAATTATGGCATAATTTAGTACTTAATTGCTTTAAAGTTGACAAATGCAGTAATTCAAAAGTGTTTTGTGAAGACAAGCTAAAAGGCACATAAATTGGAGCTAAAACGAAGATATTTGAAGATTGCTGATTTTTGACCAATACGCCGTATCCAACAAAAGAGATACGGCGTATCAGCACATGACTTCACAAGAAAACGCGTTTGACCAATTCCCAATACGGCGTATCCCTCCTGTATACATACGCCGTATCCATAAAGATAACTATTTGAAGATACAGTAAATCAAGTAAATTGGGAATGATATCACTGATTTATTATGAACGTAGCGCGCACTCTAAGGAATCCAGCCCAATACGCCGTATCGACCTTGCCAGATACGACGTATCGAGTCTTTTTCAGACACTATAAATAGAAGACTCAAAAATGAGTTTTCAGTGTGCAATATCATATTCTTTATACCATACTCATTAAAGACGAATTTTAGAAGAGAAGATCAGCCACCAAGGTCAAGCATTGATCACGAATCCATAGAAGACATCGTGTAATTTTTACTCTCTTAATCGTTCAATTTTCAATTGTTTGATTACGCTTGTATAATTACAATGGTTGTGGGCTAATACCCTCGGGTATTAGCCATCTTAATGAAAGTTCAATGTTTGGTTTGTTTTAAAATCGATTTCTTAATTTATCGTTGATTGTTTAATTATGTTTATCACCTCATACTTGTTTATGTGTTTGAATATGCGACCTATCATTCAACTGGGTCTAGTGATACCTAAAAAGTAATCTAGATACCGGGATAGCTCTCCATATCATGTTTTATATTACTGGACCAATAGGATCACAAATAACGTTCTGTCTTTGTCTTTAAATTATGAGCTTAGTTGGACCGGTAGGTGACCCGTTTATGTTTCAGCAATCATGCTCTTAATTAACTGATAAAGATTTGAATAGTGGACTACCAGTATATAAAACACCGTCAAACAATAAGTGGGTAAAGTCCTGTTGGGCTAGGGTTTTAACAGGATCACCACTGCTTTGATTCCCTAAGATAGATTATAATTAAACTAAAGGATGCTTTATGCAGACGCGTTAATTGTGATAGGATTAATTATGTCTAGGTCTTAGGATGATGACCCGCCTAAGTCTTAAGAATGATATGCCGCTTCGAGATAAGTAAATCATTGCACTAAAACAAACAAACCAGCATTGAATTAGAGTTAATATGGCTAATACGGTTTTCTATCATTTGGCTTGTGCCGCTTTTCTATCTTCTAATTTTCTTCTTTTGTGTTTATTGTGTATTGAATTGATATTTGCTTCCGCCAACCCTATGCCAGTCTCTCAGGCTAAAAACCCCCTCATATCATTAGACAACGTATATAGCATAGGTTTAACCAGTAAATAGACTAATTAAAATACTAATAGAATACAGGATTAATGTTCCACTCTTAGTGTTCGACACCCTACTTATCGGGAACTCCATCTTGACCAGGTACACTGCTCGTTAAAGTGTTGTTTTAGGTTTGTCGGCTAAATATAAATTTAAAACTTGACAATCAAATAATTAACCCTACACGACAACACATTAGGTTTTTGTTGCCGCTGCCAGGGAGTTAATTAATTAAACCTTATTCTTATTAGTATTTCTAACCATTAATTAATTTAGTTTAGAGTAATCTAATTATTTAAATTCTGTTTGTATTTATTCGCATTGTGTGTTTTAATTGTTTGTTTAAATTCCCGCATTTAATTGTTTTTTAATAGTATTATGTTCTGACTGATCACCTAATATGCCGTATCCACCAATTGGATACGACGTATCAAACCTTCTGCTCGGGACAACGTATTAAGTTTACAAGTCTAAACGGCGTATCTGTTCTCCAACAATATGACATATTCCGTAAACTCTATACGGCGTACTGACATTCAATGGGCCTATACGACATATTCACATTAATTGGATACGACGTATATGTCAATTGATACAATAGCAATCCGATCTTCTATATATCCTACTAATAATTTCCTCCATTTTTTATAAAGTGGTGATCGCTTGTCGCAACTCAGGATGGTACCAAGCTATGATGACGCAAGGAATGGGAATGGAGAGCATAATAACTCACGGATGATCACAACTTTCAAACTAAAAATCAGTGATTAATTCTTGAAAATATTGCTGGACAATGCCTTCAATGACATGGATGGAGGGGACGTTATTGATCACATTACAAAGATGCTCGAAATAACTGAATGGATTAAGATGCCTAATATGGAAAAGAATGAACTACGATTACACGTCTTCTCAAAATCACTCAGTGGAGATGCTAAGACATGGGGGAACAATGAAATAATTAAAACAACTATTACTTGGAGTGAACTGAACGATAATTTTTTTATAAATATTACCTATTGTCCCATAATTGCAATAGCAAAATCCCTGATGACCTGGACAACGGTACAGATTACTTTGAATTTATATATTGGCTGGCATCAAAGTATGACAACTATTTAGATATTGATAAAAATACCAAAATTGGGCTATGAGAATTTTATGTGAATGAACGTACTAAAGGAACGATTGGTGACCTCGACGAATACAAAGAACCATGCAAAAAGACATGTTCGGATACATTCTATAAACCTTATTTAGAAGCACAGGAAGCAAAATACATTTACGAAGTCATTAATAAGGAATATTCCCCAATACTAATCCCCGATTGACGCGATATCGACAACCCAAACGAACTGTGCAGAACTGAAGAATTCACAGTCGTACGACATTTGATAGGCAATGTTGAAGAATTCGTTACTGTAGGTCCAAGCAAAGTTAGCACTGTAGAAAGAACTCCTGGCAGCATGTCTTGCATCTACCACGAACTCTTCAACAGAAAAGATCGCGGATGGACGGTAACACGTACCATATAAATGAAGTGAAAAGAGGAAAAAGGTCAAACTTAAAGACCAGCTGAAACAAAAGTGCTTCTCGAGAGACAACCCAATTATTTTTATTGTTTTCCTCATTTTAATTGTTTGTTACACGAGTCTGTCTTCCCAGACACTCTATACGGCGTATCGAACCCCTCTGGATACAGCGTATAGGCGTGTCTGGCGTTATCAGTTTTTTAAAACTTAATATTTAATTTCCAGTAATTTAATTGTTTTTATAAGAACCATATGACGTATCCTAGGGTTTGTGATACAGCGTATTGATCCCTGTACAGTTGTGTGTTTAATTGTTATCTTGTACCATTATAGCAAGAAAGAATTTGCACTTGTCTTCTAATCTTTTATGCAGGACCTTGCTGAAACTATGATATGGTATATTCTGAAAAAGACATGTGTTAAACTTATCCGGGCATTCTGAAGCCCTAGTCAACACACCTTTTTGCTCAAGGACTCATCTTGGAGAATTATCACAAGCAAAATATCAGGGAGTTTTCTGTTTTAATTCTATTTTCCTTTATTATTTAATTGTTTTATCTATACAACGAGGACGTTGTATAATTTAAGTGGAGGGATGGAGAATTAGAACGTACTTGCCTTCTTTTTTACAAAATAACATGCAAAGTGCTTAAAAACGGCCAAAATATTTTTATTTTCAGCATGACTTTTGTAAAAATCACTAGCTACATTACCTAGCGCACTATAACCCTTGATACATATTGTGAGAATTAAGCATTTATGTTCCAACTCTTTACTAACAATCTACATAATTTATTATTTTTTGTGTCGGAGATGTATGGACTTTAGAACTTGGCCTGTATATCACTCGAGACCGCAATGATAGTACAATGATTTAAATGGAGGTAACCATTTGTTCACTGATAAATTTCTAGGATTAAACCAAATAGCCTACATGTCATAAAATTAACTAACTACACTGGTTAGTTAACTCCCATGTAACCCTTTGTTTACTCTCATTTATATAGTAAGATTCACACAAACAACCGGTAGACCATTTCTTTCCTTTTTTCTACACCATAATATAATGATTTTTACACCTTAGTACTTAGCCTACTGTGTAGATTAAGCCTATTTTAATCAATGTTGCTAGTTGATTTCGTGTAAAGTTTTGTATTTTCTGTGTCAAAGTGAAATTTTTCTATCTCTGTAATGGTCGGGAAATTGCACAATGCAATAGAAAAATTATGTAGCTCGTAATCCCCCCCCCCCCCCCCCCCCCCCCCCCCCCCCCCCCCCCCCCCCCCCCCCCCCCCCCCCCCCCCCCCCCCCCCCCCCCCCCCCCCCCCCCCCCCCCCCCCCCCCCCCCCCCCCCCCCCCCCCCCCCCCCCCCCCCCCCCCCCCCCCCCCCCCCCCTCGCTACTTTCACGATTATGAATCATGTTCGAAGAAGAAGCACTTCAAGGAAAAGATTATTCGGATGAATTATGATAGTGAAGACGGTGGAATTAAACCTAGATTTATGATGTATTGTTTAAAAAAAAGCAAAAAAAGAAAAAACATGGTCGGTTCAAAAGAAGTGTATACCGAAGAATTACTTGGAAGATCAATTATTCATTGATACAATACAAAAATCAATGATGTAAAGTCTTGTAAAAAGTGATCGATATCACCACTTATTTTATAAAAGTTTATAAAGAGCGGGATGTAAGGGAAGTTGACCATTATGGGAAAGCCAACTTAGGTTGTCTTTGTCATTTCTGTAATCGAGGCATTTGTCTATATGTTTGAGTCTTGTCCATGGAGTCGGTCGGGGAAAGTTACTAGCAACCGTACCTTATTTGTTGGCTTAATCTATTTGTTTCGTGAATTTTGTTTAACACCCATTTTCATTCCCTTTCCTAGAAACTAACCTTAGTGTCCACTCGAATGAGGACTTGTTCGAGCACGCATGTCTATTCCGTTGTTACGGCCATGTATGCATGTCTCAGCTGCCTTGTTGGATGACGACTTTCGATGAAAGTTAGAAGCTCCCTACCCTATATCATTCTTCATCCTAACCACGAACAAGGATGTGATCGGATTGTATGTGTATATTTTGTCGTTACGGCCGTGTAAAAAAATAAGTAGCTTAGCTTTTAGATTCGTAATTCTAGCTTATTTGATTGTTGATTTAAGTTTATCAAGCTTGTTATAAGCTATTTAAGATCTGGTACTTTAGTTTTGTTAGCTAGATTTCACTTAGTCAAGTTTTATTTAAAACTGCCATAGTTAAAGGGGTGTTTGGTTTAGTACTGTTTGACCCTTAAAAGTCAAACTAAGCTTTGATCTTTGCTTAAGTCATTTTAATTTTCACTTTTAATCAGTAATAAGATGGTTTTCTTAAGTTAGATTTCAAAATCTAAAGAGTTTAAGCTTAATATCTTTGTTCCTGCACCAGGGGACTTTTTCTTTGCCTTTGCTTGTTAAAATTTGATCCAAGCCTCATTGAGCTTGGATCTTGTTTATGTTAAGTTAGACACACTCAATAAGAGAGTGTAATGCAGGTTTGTCCCTTAAGGACACCTGCAATTTGTGGTTTTGGCCTTTGGTTAATTGCACCAGCAGTAGTAACAGCAGTTACTACTGCTACCTTTTCATTTGAATTTAAGCTAGTTAAAATAAGCTTAGGGTTTTAAAATTGAGTATGCTTATAGTTTAGATAAAGGTTAAGGTAGTTTAAAACTTGTTTTCAAATTTCTATTTTAATCTCTAGGTTTAATTTGCTTTTAAAGTTCATTAAAAACCTTTAAAAAAAATAATCCAAAAACAGTATTAGCTAGAAATTAGCTTTTAATTTTTGATTTCTAGCTTGTAGAATTCGTTTTAATAATTTAGATTAATAGTTTATAAGTAGGTTGTTAAGTTTTTAAAAGCTCAAATCCTGAAATAGCTTATTGTGTAATTTAGCTTTTCTAGTTTTAAGCCTTAAGGTGAAGTTTATGAGTTTGCCCTTTTGAACATTAGATTTAGATATCTTTTAGTGTTTACAGTCAATTTAGCTTTTCGTATTTAGTTTCTACATGTCATAAGTTTTCTAAAACAACTTTTAGTATCAAAATTGAGCTCATAATGAATTGTGTGCATGCCTTTGAAGGAAAAGTAGCCTTTTAGAGTTCAAAATCTCACATTTTGTTAATAGCTTATTAATAAGCTTTTTGAGTTCTTATTTCTAGGTTTTAGCTTATAGTGTCTTTATTAAAGTAGCTTAAAAAGTTGTCCTTAACAACTTTTGTTCTTTAAGTTTTTCTTTAAAACCAAAAAAGGGAAGTGGAAGTCGGGGGTGAGCAAGACTCGAACCCCCGACCTCAACACCTCTACCTTTTATAACCACACACACTCCCAGTCCATACTGCTGTGCCCTGGGGTCTTTTTCATAAGACCCTTGCACCTTTAAATCTTTATAGTCTTCTTAGCTAAATAAGCCTAATAAGCTGTTAAGCTTATTTCGTGGCTTATTTTATAAGCTACAATCTCGGGCTTATTTTTCCTAGGATTTAATTAGTTTAAGCTACTTTTAGTAATTTTTCTAGAATTTTTAGAGTTCGTTTAGTATTTTTAATCATTTCTTTTCATTAAAAACTTTAAAAAATCATAAAAAATAGAAAAATAATCAAAAAAATACAAATCTTTTTTAGAAAAATTTCTTTTATCCTAAAGTTCATAGGAAAATTAATTTTTCTTTCGTAGGGTCTAAATTGAAAATTTTTTTTTTCTAAAGAACGAGATTCGTTCTCGTTTTTGTTTTTCGTGTTTTAACGTTCGTTACAACTCCGTTTTTGTCCTAGTTTTCTTTAAATTTACTTTTTAGTCAATTAGAGTCCATTTAAAATAAAATTTTTAAGTTAGGTTTTTTTTTAGAGATTTAGGGTTTTTAACCTCCGTTTAAGGGTCCCGTTTTGCGTATTTAGTTAAATTTTAATTTCCCGTTACTTGTCTTAGTGCTTAATTGTTTTAATTCGTTTATTTTAAATTTTAAAGGTAGTTAATCAAATCATTCTTTGTTTCCAATTCAAATCATTGTCCGAACAACAATCGTAGTTTCAATTTCACAAATCATTGGGGAAACGACCCGGGAAATCATACTTCCCAGTAATTATACGTATTATATTATATTATATATATATTTTGAAGAATTTCTTTTTTACCTTTGTCCTCAAGGGTGAATTGGTGATTTATCATCGTATTATATATTTTATATTTTACGTGTATAGATTCTCGCGAATCAACCTCGATTGTTTTTTTTTGAATTTTCAGAAACGCTCCCCCTCAACATGTGCATCGATTAAACGAAAATGTTTAGCACAAGGAGGATGAAGTATACACATGAGTCCACAAAATTACATTTTTATCAGTTGTCATATTTAAATCACATTTTCTCCCTTTATCAAAAATTTCAAACCCTTTGATATTTTGGATACCAATGGATTCAAATATGTTGGAAATCAGGGAGAAAAATATGTTGATTATTTGAAAGTTTTTTGTTTTTGTTCTAAAGAAATAAAGTAATACGATAAATATAAAAAAAATAAATCTATTGAAGAGAAAAAAATTACCTGGTATTTCTATTTAGAATAAATTAGAAGATTAAAACAAAAAAAAATACAAAAATATGTTCTTCTCTTACAATTTAAAAAATCAACAAAGTTGGTAAATAGAACACCAACAAATAATTCCTTCAATATAGTTAATTATCCACTCATGAAGTTCCCAACAGGGTACGAATCATACAAATTTCAAAACTTGCCATTTTTGTCAATTACAGAAATACGGCTCACCTATAGAAAAATAAAATTTTTTAAGAGCTACCCGTGAAGTAAATAATGATTTATGTGGTTAAGTAGTCTTCAATCGTTAACCTTAATTTAGTTGTTTAAAAAAAAATTAAAAATTAAAAAAAAATTAATTAGTTTAAATTTTCCTTTTTCAACTTTGGACATGCGCACACGTGTCTACAAGACCCGCCAACCGTAACCACAACAACAAAGCCAACCGGGTGTTGGATTCAAGTGGACCATTTTCATTTAGTAAGACCCGTTTTGTTAATCCTCCATAAGTTACGATATGGCTGATAACCGGACTATGGCACAATTAGCTTCCAAGCACCTTTACCACGGTTCTAGTAAGCAATTAGTAATTCCCGAAATCAAAGTTAACTTTGAGTAAAGCATGGTTTAATCAACTCTTGTTCAAAACAAACAGTTTTCGAAACATGAAAAAGAGGATCCCCATGCCACATCTGTTATTTAAATAAGAATTTACTTCAACAATGAGATTCACGGATATCCCGAGCACGTCACTTTAGCTTGCTGTTTTTATCCGTTTTCCAATGAAAGGTTCATCCCGAGTTTGATAAGAAAAAAACCTCCTCGATCAACTTTTGACATGGGGTGGATTCTTGTTTCAAAAATCATTATAATCAATTCTTTCCGATCCTTCGAAAACGATAAATTCTCCGTAAACGAAATCAACGAGATTTTCAACAAAGATTGAACGAATTTGTTATATGAGGCCTTGGGATCGATTAAAATGACCTTCTTCGAGCATAAGCCCCATCACTAGATTTGTTAGAAATTACATCAATTGGATAACGACTTTACAATGATTTGTAATGCTAATGCTCAATACTCGTTGAAGTCTGCTGGCGGGAGGAGACTTTTTGTAATAAGATGCCTCGTGAATAAGCTTGAGAATTATCGAGAGCAAATCCAAGGTTCGGAATCACGAAACAAGGCAATTGTTGCCAAAGTGAGTTCGAATTCATCTCCCCCCGGAATTTCATCAGATGTTGCTGCTCTTACAACCTAAGTCTCTGAACTTAAGAATTTGATGAAGACTATGATTCTCGACAAACAAAAAGCCCAAGCTCCCGCCAACCGTAAAAGGGGTCGAGCAAAGTTTGATGTAACTGAGGAGAGCTCACGTCTTATAAAAACTGTCCAGCCACTGATGTGCCAATTTTATCAAGACAACGTTATAACAATCAAGAGTTACGTATCACAAGCTCTGGCAGCCAATGTTAATCAAGGAAATTCCAATTCGAAACCTCCGATGGTTTCAAATCAAATCCGACCCCCTGGTTTTCCTCCAGTTCAAAACAATCAAAACCGTTTCAATCCAAATCAAGGAAATAACTTCAACCAAAATCGAGGAACCAATTTCAATCAAAACCGTGGAAGTAACTTCAACCAAGGACAATTTTACCAACCTCCAACTAATCAACCACCAGTTTAAATCAAAGCTCCTCCTCCAACAAAGCAAGAGCGTTTCAAAGACCAATTTGAGAATTAGTCAAGGCTAATGATGATGTATTACGGAATATGCAAAATCAAGGCCAATGTATACAAAGCCAGATGAACAAATATAACGGAAAGCTTTCTAAGTTCATAACATCCAACACCAGCTTCGTCTTCAAATTCATGAACTCAACCAAGTTCATACCGTGAACTAACCCTCAATAGAGCATGTCATGCTATCACCACACAAGTTGTAAAAATTGTGAAGGACCTTCGACACCTCTTGTTCCTAAAAACCCATTGTTCTATCCAAAAGTAACCCGAAAAAAAATCCAGAGAATCAATGGATAAATGCAAAAACCAGTTCAAAAATACCGCAACAAGTCCCACCTCTGGAGGATTCAAGATTCCATTGTTAATTGAAATTCCAAAACCAAAGACTAAGAAAATTGTTTCAAGACCTAATTCTCCATAGCCTGATTCATATCATCCTAAACTTCATACCCCGAGAGGATGAAAGTAAAGAAAAAAGATAACCAAGTGCTCAAGCAAAGCAGGTTTATGAAGTTGTTTTTAAACAACTCATTTAGAAATTAGGTTTAAAGATTACTCTCAACGAAATGCCAAAATTTCAATCAAATGGTTCAGCATTTATTGAGAAACAAAGAGAAACTTAAAGAAAATCGTCCTCACAGAGACCTAATTTTGAATTTTCAGCCATCATCTTGACCAAAGTACCCGAAAAGCTCAAAGATACCAGGAAAATTTCTTATCCGTTAGCTTTACAAGAACTAGATAGTACTAATGCTTTAGTAAGGCCGATTTCGGAGCCTAGCATAAATCTTTTGCCTTAATCTATCACAAGCAACTTGGGCCTTGGAGCTTTTTGACGCCACACCGAATGACACTCAGCTTGCTAACCGTTCTGTACCACCCTATATGTATAAGCCAAGGATGTTTGTAGTTAGAGTTGAATGGTTACACTTTTCTTGCTGATTTTGTTTGTGGTTAATTTTAGAACCTAACCCGAGAGTCCTATTATTTTAGGAGACATTTCCTTACACACTTGCAAAAGCTCTCATTGATTTATACGACAAAAAATTAACTTTAAGAGTAGAGAAAGCATGACCTTGTCGTTTTATTCTTAAAAATCTGAAAAAAGCAAGAACAAGCAATTTTGCCTCATGCTATTTTCTGACATTGATTTTTCGAAAGATGAGCCATTTAGTGGCATTACCACTAATTATTTCGATGCTCTTCCTCCTAGTTCTTCTCCGGTGAAGACTAGTGATAATCTTGAGGAGTTCGCCAATGAACTCACTCTTCTTAAAAAAAGTTCGTTTCATAGAAGAAAAGTTTCAAGTTTATCAAACCTCTTTTCGAATAGTTGATTTATAACTTCACCTCTAGCAACGAAAATCCTCTCTTTAACGAGATGGTAGGAAGAAGTGAAAAACAAGTACACCAACGTTCAAATAACCGCTGAGCCAGTTGTTACTTAACACCACCTTTTTCCGAAAAGGTTGAGTGTTCCAAGCCCAGAAGTCGATATTGATGAGATCGATGCATATCTATTCATGGAAGTTCTTCTAATTTTGAGAAGGGTTTATTACGATTCAGAAGGAGACGTAATTTTTCTTGAGAATCTGCTTAGTGATGATACCACCCATAATCTCGCTCCCAAAGTGATTTCTGATCATGAACCAAAACAAAATGAATCTTCAATTACTTTTTCTCCAAGGAGTGATCCTCTCCCCATGGATTTCGCCGGTGACTTTTAACACTTCCCTTTCGAGGCTTGCTAGAGAGCATGAGGAATAACTTATCCGTATGACTTTGCTATTGTGAGATTTCAACTTCCGTCATACGAAAATGTTCATGACTAAATCAAAAGAACAATTACAAACTCTACAGTAATCCTCTTATCCCGTGAGGATAAGTGAACCCTCAAGAAGAGATTAGCTATATTTTCTTGTTCCAGAATATATAATATCCACCGGAGGTTTTTGTAGAATGAAAAATTTACGAAGATGAAAATAATGAGTTTTTAGCCTAACCTATGTATCATACAAGACAACCCGTCATATTCCAGTCGTCCCCCACCGGAACCGTACCAGACGTTTGTGCTTTAATATATGAGCCAGTCTAACAGCCATGATTGAAGGAAGAATATTTTAAAACCAAGGAGAAATTGGTTTTATCCTTAAAATATATTGAAGATGTCAATTCCTTCACATTGTGTCAATTGGACTTTTCTCCATTTATTCACCTACCCGAGGATCTCTCCGTTTATAGTTCTCTCTCTCAGGAGTGAAGACCATCGTGTTTTAGTTGACTCCTGGCATCTCTACTTATCCATTTTTTCTTTTAAGCCAGTTCCATTTGCGTCTCCCAAAGACGTATGAATTCAGGATCCGAGTCAAGCTATGTACTCGTACCAAAAACAAATCTGCTTCTGTGGGGCAACCCCATGCTTATTCCAGTATTCTAATATTTACTAGTTTCATGTGTGTGAAGGAACTTGTACTCTTTCGTTCATTGTGTTGTTGTTTGTACTTGTGATTTTTTGCAGGATGAAACCCAAATTTCTTGAAGAACTCTCGTGTCGGTGTTGTGTCCCTGATTCACCTCGAGCCTTCCAAATCCTTTGTTTATGCAATTCGTTATTGTGGAAATCCGTATCCACATCTTTATCGATTCACGTTTATCTTTCGTCATAATTAATAAACGGATTAGATTTGCGTAGAGAACCCACCTTAAAACATGTAGGACGATGTTTCATTTAGTTTATGGGGAGGGAATCTGTCGCTTTGGATGTATGTTCTCACGTAACCACCGTTTTCCCCCGCAAATAGCAAATTTCAAAAATTTTTAAATTTTTAACTTTTATTTTGTAGAAAAAAATATAAAAATAAATAGTGGCTTTTATCACAATTGACTTTCTTGCTCGGGTAAGAAATAAGAGTAAAATTTATGACGGCCGATCGATGCGTAGTAGACTCTAGCTTTGTTCCTTAACTTTAGGCTAAGCGTTCGCTAAGAATCGTGAAGAACGAAAAATGAAAAATTAATAATGAGTAGTATGCCTAAACAAAGATTATATTATGGGAAAATCATAAAGTCTCATTAATGAGTAACTTGTTGCTTTTCTCCATAAGCTTTAAACCGATTCATATACGTGTTGTTATTTTGTAAATTAAACTTAAATCAACAAATTTTTATATATAGCAAAAATTTTAGTCTTAGTTCAAATTTATACTTGAATTTTTCAAAAAGTAGTCTTCTATAAATAAATAAGTAAAAAAAATGAATGTTAAAATAAAAAAAATGATAAAAATAGATAAGAAATAAAAAAATATAATAAAAAAGTTATGGGCTGATAAAAGTTTACTACCTCTTGCCGGCTCACAACCGATGTGGTAGTCTTCTAAAGAAAGCCCATAGTAAGAATAAAGATCCGAGACTGATAAAAGTTTGCTGCATCTTGCCGGCTCACAACCGATGTTGCAGCCTTCTAAAAGGTCGAGGGTTACAATTGCATAAATGTCTAGATAATTAAGTGTGAATTAATAATTGACTTCTTTTTGTTAAATTCAAATATGCTTTTGCACTTTGACTATTCTATTTTATAAGCTATGAATATTCGGGAAACCTGAGAGTTTTTGAAACCTAAGGTCCGTGAGTCCCGATACTAGTCTCTGTGGGGTGTCAAAAGCCTGGTCACTTAGCCGCAAGGTTGGGATGTGCCGAGACGAAAGTCGCTACATGGGATGATCTCGCCTTTAAACTCATTATTCTAAGGTGGAACGTAAAGCATAGTATGTTGCAAAAAGTTGATCCATGGTTGAAATTCAAGATAGCACACTCACTTAAGATATAATTTATGTCGGGAGTAAAAAGTTCACAAGTTGCAAATATGAGTAGTGTTAGCATCCTTACTGATATTTAGCTATGATTTTGTTTTAAGCTTGGTTTGGATAAGTGAAAAGTCGGGAACGATGAATTTATCCTTTTTGGGGCATTCTCGGATTCGAAATGCATCTTGTTCTATGATCCCTAACAGTTATGGAAATAACGAAAGTCAAAATAACATTATTATTAAAAAAAATAATGAAAAAGAGAGGTTTTAGAAAATGGGAAATAGGGGTGTTCTATAACTTGTGATTTCTTAACTTTCTCCACGAAAATCTTTGCTACTTTTCAAAGGTTTAGTTTGGGGAAGTTTTGAGGTATTTGGTTATAAAGCATATAATATTGCGTGAGGACACGCAATCGCTTAGTTTGGGGAATTTTGATATGTGTGAAAACACATATCCATTTTATATCAAAATAAACCCAATAAAGACCAAAAACATAATAAAAATGGCAAAGATATGCTTGTTTTTGTGTTTTGTATGTGCAGGTACGGATAAAGCAAAAACCACAAGAAAACGGTTAAAGCCGGGCAAACACGAACACGGGAACGGAAGAGCACACAAAAAGCCAGGAGGAAGCTATCAAAGTCAAACCCTAGTCAAACTTCAGTCAACTTAGTCAACCCATGTCAAACACAAAAAGACAAAATCCCAAAGTTACCAAATCAGTCCTTCATGTTAAACCAAATTACAAAACAAACCCTAAATGCCCTAACAGTCGTTATCTTTTTATTAATAAAAGATAACGACCGTTACCTTTTTATAACAAATCCAAACTTCACAACCCGGGCCCAAATCCCTTATAACCTGGCCCAAACCCAAGTCAAAGAAAAATAAGCCCGGGTCAACACTTATACAAACGCACCCTTCAGTTAAAATTGAGCGGGAAAAGTGGTTTTACCACTGTTCACACGTCTTCTACCTTTTCACCCAGGGTCAAATCAAAGGGCTTTTACCAATTGGGGGCCAAAAAGGACAATTCAGGTGCTCAAGTACACATGGGCAGAGTAATACGTCATCAAACGCGCCCTATTGGTCTATCCTAACAAGGAATGCCACGTTGGATGATAAGGAAGCACAAGGGAATGTTGGGATTTGTACTTAAGGTACTCACAGAAGTAACACAAAGGTGTCACATCACGGATTGCCACGCTGGCAATCCGTGTGCTAAAAAATCTAATCCAAGGGTCAAGAGTGAGCATCCAATGATGAGAGATGATTGAAGGGCCAAGATTGATTCAAGAGGAGTGGGATATGGACCTAGAAGCTTCAGAGACAGGCTATATATAGCCACTCACTCTCACACACACACGTATCTAGTTTTAGCTTTTAGAATTTTTAGCTTAATTTAGTTATAGCTTATGCAATTTTATCTTAAAATGTAATTTTATCTTTTAGTAATTTGTAACTTTCAGTTTTTAAGGCATTGTAATCCAATTTGTGTTTTAATCAAATCCTTATTTCAGTTTTTCATAAGTTGTTTTCTACTCATAAGCTACTACTATTTCATAAGCTACTTATAAGCTCTCACAAGTCTATAACTCTACACACACCACTTCTTACCGCTGTGCCCTTGGGTCTTTTTCATAAGACTCCCACACAATTTATTCTTTATAGTCATTTAGGCTTAATAAGCCTTTTAAGCTGTAACAGCTTATTTCACATCTTATTTAATAAGCTGTGATCTCGGGCTTATTTTTCCTAGGATTTAAATAGTTTAAGCTATTTTCTGTCATTTTTCTAGAATTTTTAGAGTTCATTTAGTATTTTTAATCATTTATTTTCATTAAAAACTTTAAAAAATCATAAAAAATAGAAAAATAATCAAAAAAATAAAAATCTTTTTTAGAAAATTTTCTTTTATCCTAAAGTTCATAGGAAAATTAGTTTTACTTTCGTAGGGTCTAATTTGCAAAATTTCGTTTTTTAAAGAACGGGATTCGTTCTCGTTCTCGTTTTTCGTGTTTTAACGCTCGTTTCAACTCCGTTTTTGTTCTAGTTTTCTTTAAACTTACTTTTTAGTCAAATAGAGTCCATTTAAAAAGAAAAAAATTAAGTTAGGTTTATTTTTAGCAATTTAGGGTTTTTGACCTCCGTTTAGGGGTCCCGTTTTGCGTTTTTAGTTATATTTTGAATTCCCGTATTTGTCTTTATTGTTAGAATTTGTTAATTTTAATTGTTAAAAGTAGTTAATCAAATCAACTATTGTTTTCCATTCAAATCATTATCCGAACGACAAACGTAGTTTCAATTTCACAAATCGTTGGGGAAACGACCCGGGGAATCATACTTCCCGGTTAAATATACGTATTATATTATATTATATATATTTTGAAGAATTCCTTTTCACCTTTGTTCTCAAGGGTAAATTGGTAATTTTCCATAGTCTTATATATTATATATAATACGTGTATCAAATTTTTGGCGCCGCTGCCGGGGATTTGTGATTAAGGTTCTATCGTTTGAAGTTTGTTGATATTAATTTGAAGACCCTTTCATTTTTGAAAGTTTTGTTTTTGTTAAAAAATTATAAAATTATAAAATATAAAAAGTAAAAAATATATTTTTCTTTTCTTTTAGTATAAATAGAAGATTAAAAACAAAAATACAAAAATATTTGTTCTTTCAATTTAAAAAATAAACAAAGTTGGTAAAAGAACACCAACAAATAATACCTTCAATTGAGGTATTATCCATAATAAGTTTCCAACTCGAATCAAAGATTTCAAACTTGCCATTTTTGTCATTTACGAAATACGGCTCACCTTAAAAAGTAAACAATTTAAGAGCTACCGTGAAGTAAATTTGATTATTTGGTTTAAGTTGTCTTCTCGTTATCCGTTAATTTAAGTTTGTTTAAAAATAAAATAAAAAATAAATAAAAAAAATTTAGTTTAAATTTTCTTTTTCTACTTTGTGCATGCGCACTCGTTCTCAAACCCGCAACCGTAACCATCAACAACAAAGCCAACCGGCTGTTGTTCAACCATTTCATTTAGAAGAACCTTTTGTTAATCCTCCCGTAGTTCCGATGGCTGATAACCGGACTATGGCACAATTGCTCCAAGCACCCACCGAGGGTTACGAGGATGCAATTGTAATTCCTGAAATCAATGCTAACTTTGAGTTAAAGCATGGTTTGATCAATCTTGTTCAAAACAAACAGTTTTTCGGACATGATAAAGAGGATCCACATGCTCACATCCGTTATTTCAATAAAATCACTTCAACAATGAGATTCCCGGACGTCCCGAGCACGTCAATTAAGCTTATGCTTTTTCCATTTTCTCTTGAAGGTTCAGCCCGGATTTGGCTAGAAAAAGAACCTCCTCGATCAATTTTGACATGGGATGATCTTGTTTCAAAATTCATTAATCAATTCTTTCCTCCTTCAAAAACGACAAATCTTCGTAACAAAATCACGAGATTTCAACAAAGATTTGACGAATCATTTTATGAGGCTTGGGATCGATTTAATGACCTTCTCGAGCATGCCCACATCACGAATTTCCGAAATACATCAGTTAGAAACGTTACAATGCTTTGAATGCTAATGATCAAGACTCGTTGAATTCTGCTGCGGGTGGAAACTTTTTGGATAAGATGCCTCGTGAATGCTTGAGAATTATCGAGAGTAAATCCAAGGTTCGTAATTCACGAAACAAGGCAGTCGTTGCCAAAGTGAGTTCGAATTCATCTACTCCAGGAATTTCACCAGATGTTGCTGCTCTTACAACCGAAGTTTCTGAACTTAAAGAATAATGAATGAAGATCTATGCTTATCGACAAACAAAAAGCCCAAGCTCCCGCATCGTTCCGTAAAAGCGGTCGAGCAGAGTTGTGTAACTTGTGGAGGTGCTCATTCTTATAGAAATTGTCCAGCCACCGATGGCAACGTTTATCAAGACAACATTCAAGAGTACGTTTCACAAGCTGCTGCAGCCAATTTTAATCAAGGAAATACCAATTCTAGACCTCTGATGGTTTCAAACCAAATCCGACCTCCTGGCTTTCCTCCGATTCAAAAAAATCAAAACCACCTTTGAATCCAAATCCAAATAACAATCTTCAACTATTCTTCAAACAAATCAAACTTTTCATTATATAAAAACTAATCTAATACATTGATTGAACTAGAAAAGGAAATACAATGAAACAAGAACAATAATATACTCCTACAACTAACCTAAATCTATCCTACACTAGAGATGGAGGCTCTGAAAAAAAATAAACCCTAACTATATATAGATAATAGAACCGAATCCCCGTTTTTGTATCCATTGAGTCGGTTTGCACAAAAAGTAAAAGGCCGATCCATTTTTTTTTCTTTTAGGCTTGTGATGTTTCTTGGGCTAACACTCTTAGATCCGGGCTTAAGGTTATAGTTTAATTAGTGAAAGTGGGACTTTTAAAAATGTTAATCAGGTCGTCCGGCCCTTTTAAAAAAGGGTAACGGGCTGACCCATTAATGAATAAGACATCTCCGGACTCGTTTTCTCGCGCTCTTTTCATTCCCGTGCTGTTTGACTCGGGGTTGACTTTGACTTAATGTTGACTTCTTTAAATGTCTTTAAATTGTCGAGTCCATCCGAGAATGTCCGGTTTTGCTCTGTTTTCAATCCTTTTTGTACCCGAAGACATAAAACACAAACCAAACATATTTGCAATAATATTAAGCATATTTCTTGTTTTTAGTCCAATTAATAGTGTTTTACGAGGTAAAAAGGATGTGTGTTTTAGCACATATCACTATGCAAGAAGAACTAAATGAGTTCGAACAACTTGAAGTATGGGAGCTCGTTCCTCATCCAGATCATGTCATGATAATCACTTTGAAGTAGATCTTCAAGGTTAAATTAAACGAACTGGAAATTGTTTTGAATAACAAAGCTCGCTTGATATCAAGGGGATATCGTCAAGAGGATGGGATCAACTTTGAAGAATACTAAAAAAAGAGTAAAACAGAAAAAAAAATGAAAAAAATAAAAAAAACAAAAAAAGATAAAAATCTTGATTTTGTTTAAAAAAGAAAATTATATAAAATTATAAAATTAAAAATTAAAAAAATAAAATATTAATAAATAAAAAAAAAAAATAAAAAAAAAATATAAAATAAAAATTATTAAATAAGAAAATAAATAAAAAAAAAAAATAAAAAAATTTTAAAAAAAATAAAATTAATAATATTTATAAAAAAAAATATAAAAAAAAAAAAAAAAAAAATATAAAAAAAAAATAATATAAAAAATTAAAAAATTTTATAAAAAAAAAATATTAAAATTAAAAAAAAATTTTTTACTCCACACAGTTGCTCGACTAGATGCTATAAGAATTTTATTGCATATGGCCTCTCATAAGAACATGATAAGTTTTATCAAATGGATGTTAAGACTGCCTGCGTTCTTAAAATGGTATAACTACGTGAAGAAATGTAACACCCTCAAATCTTAGCACGCAGCGGAATGTTTGAATATCGAAGGGCGTTTACTTTATGGATCAACAGCACAAGATATGAGAACGACCACTAAACGTGTCGTTTGAAAAAGATACATTGGATTAACAAAATACATTTTGTTTACATAATGCTCAAAGGCTCATCAATTTGATCAACACTATAATAAAAGATTTCGGTTTATACAATGTCCAAAAATTGTAATAAACGACCCAAAATCTTAACGTTGACTCCTACCATTATTGACTTCTAATGTATCATCCGCGACCTCGTCGCCTTATTGACCTGAAAAACATGCTTAAAACGTTAACAAAAAGGTGGTGATTTCATAGGTTTATGGTAAATCAATAGTAGGACCGGGCAAGATTTCCATGTTGTAATGATTAAGTAACAAATGCAAACATCAAATAAAAAGTAATTTCACATTTTTCCTAAGCTCATGACACTGAAGCTCGACAAGTATGAATGCAATAAATTGCCAATGAATGCCCATGAATGATGTTCTAACCCGAAACATCCCAAATCCAACATGTTACAACGTTCGTTCCTGGTGGTAGCTAGTCACCCAAACGGGGATGTCAATCCCAAATAGATATATTCGACCGATTCGTTAAGTGTTTTATTAATTCACTTTTGTTCACAAATATAACCTTAAGTTTCTAGATATTACCCTTTAGTCCCTAGGTTTATAAAATATAAATATTTACACTTTAAACCCCTTTAGTTTCGATAATTACATAATTAGTCCTTTAAGTTTACAAAAATGTAATTTAGGTCTTTATAGTTACACTTCAGTCCCTGAGTTTCAGAATGTTTAAAAAACAATCCCTCGAGTTATCACAATTCGAAAATGACAATTTAATCCCTTAAGTTTCAAAATTTGCATTTTAGCCCCTTTATTTGCAAAAATTGCAATTTGGCTCCAATTTAATCCCCACGAGTGGCATTTGGCTTTGTTTAGTCCAAATAAGCCAACAAAATTGTTTCGGCTTAAAAATAAGCATTTCGAGCTTATTTTTGGCTTAACGGGCGTTGTTGGGCCCGTTAAGGCCCGTTTAATGTTTGAAAGATCCGCTATGGTTTTAATAAGTGCAAAGGTCCTCAATAAGCTTAGTGGGGCCTGATAAGCTGTAAATAAGCTCGGGGAGCTTATTGTAGCTTATTTCGAGCCTATTGGGCTCGCAAGCCCAACAACTCGACCCGATAAGTACCTTAAGAGTTTCTTAGGCATTTTAGCTAATTTTCTATTCGTCTTAATTCCATTTAATCTGTTTCGTTGGTCAGCTTATCAAATAAGCCAATAAGCTCTCGGCATTGGGTTTGTTGAGCCCATTTAAGGCCCGAATGGGTTTTCAAAGCTTTTGGTTTGGTCCATTTGGGACCATTAACTATTTCAAGGTCCATTAAGCACGTTTAGCCTATAAGAGTATCTTAATAAGCTGTCTTGGGCTTATTAGGAGCTTATTGCTCGTATAGGGCTCGTTAATGGGCTAACGAGCCCATTAAGGGTTTTGTTTGGTTTCGAAAGACAAGTCAAGGTCCAAGTTTATTATTTAAATACTCTAAACTCATATTCAAACTTGTATAGCTTATAAATAAGCTGTGGCTTATTTTGCGAGCTCATCGGGCCTGTTGGGCCTCCAACCGTGGACCGTTAAACCCATTAAGACCCGAAATTAGCTCCTTTGTTCTAACAACTTGGTCTCTAGGTCGTGACATACCATCTTGGTACTAGTTAACGTTTTTAATTTGATGTTCGTTACATGCACTCGTCTAAAAGGTCATTGTAGGTGTTCCCAAGGCTAATGGTTACATTTTTAGAAAGCGTTTACGTATAGGATTTATGTACGCCAAGTATACGCGATAGATTTCAAGTTGGTATCTATCTTTGCATTTCAAATGAATTGTTAGGCCTTTATACGATAGTTAGTCATGTTTTAATTACCCTAGCACCACACAAGTTCGTATTGTATAACATATATTGGTGCGTGAACCATGCATGAGTCGAAACATGCATGTTTTACGTACCCGTGAGTATTTAACTCAAGTTTTAACGCGACATAGAAATTTATCAAGGATATACGAATTACAAATGATGTAAAAGACTTAGTAGCGACTTACAAAGGTCCTAAGATTTTGGTTCGTGGTTTGCGTAGTGAGTTCAACCCGTATACACCCAACGTGTATAAATATAAGCTCCAAAGCTTATAACCCAACTTCCTTAGCTCTTATTCGTGATCTTAAAGCACCTTGTGTTCTTGGAATTGAAATGTGGGTTCGAATAAGGTTCGGTTACAATGTATGCCGAATGAAACCAAGGAGTAAGTGGGTAATGTTTATACTTGAGAGAGTTTAAGGTGATAAGGAAGAGTGTCAAGTAAATTAGTGGGTCTTATTTATAGACAATGAGGCTAGTTACTCTTCCTAGTTCTCCCTTAACCAAAATCGTGCCCTAATGAGATGGTTTCATGGGTTTTTAGTTAATCACCCATGGTTTTGTTAATATACCACTAAGTACAAGCTTTAATGAGCCTCAAGATGTACAAGATTTACTTAGCTAGTGAAATCTTTAGGTTTTGTGGGTTGGGGCTTGGTTAACCGCGGCATAAGAAGGCAAGAAACAAAAGAAATGGTTATTAACCTTTGGTTAATAATCTAGTGGGAGACACAAGGACATTTCCTTAATTATCCTTGAATTGTACAAGATTGCTTAAGATTTTAGATCATGGTTTGTGTGTTCTCTTAATTTGCCGCGCCTAGGAGGATCAAGGAAACAAAAGGATTACTATCCAATGGTTAACAAGCTAGTAGGAGACCATTAGGACTAGCATTTATGAGGATTAGAATGTACATGTACTTGTTAAGATCATTAGAGGATTTCTTTGCTAGATAAATCGCTTAGGACGATTCTTGTGAGCTTTACTTAGCCAAATTCGGCTAACTTGTGTTATTAACACAAGTTTTGGTCAAGTTTTGTGTTTAGGCATTTAAAATGGGTATTGGTTTGAGTCTAGGTAAGTCTAGGTATTTTCGTGGTGCGTCTAAGTGCATTTTATTGCGAAACGTAAGCCATTTACGTGACCAATAAAAATAAAATGAGCAAAGCCAATAATTATTGTCCTAATAATTACTAGACACTTACTTGACATAAACCTTAATTTATTTGGTGACCATTTACGTTATGTGATTATTTCTAGTCTTCGCGATTTAGCTTAAAAGAAAAATTAAAAGTAAACCCGTATCGGACTAAAATAAATAGTGATCATTAATAGTGTCGTACAATGACATGAAAATGAGAAATGTTACAGTCTCCACCCGTTAAAAGAGCTTTGTCCTCAAAGCTTAAGACCTTGTAGTAGATGACGAAGCCCGTTTTGTGAAGAGATGTGGGTATTTCTTTTTGAACGAATCTTCACGTTCCCAGGTGAACTCAGGGCCCCGCCTAGAGTTCCAGCGAACCTTAACCAATGGTATCCGGCTTCGCTTCAATCGTTTGATCTCCCGTTCCATAATTTCAACGGGCTCTTCCACAAACTGGAGCGTGTCATCAATGTGAACTCCTTCCAACGGCACGACTAATGGTTCGTCAGCGTAACATTTCTTCAGATTAGACACATGGAAGGTATGATGAACTCTGCTCAATTCTTGGGGAAGTTCCAGCTTGTAGGCAACTTTCCCAACTTTGGCTAACACTCTGAAAGGTCCGACGTATCTCGGATTCAGCTTGCCCCGCTTACCGAATCGTACAACCCCTTTCCAAGGTGAGACCTTGAGCATAACTCTATCCCCAACTTCAAAGAAAGCTCAAAGATCACACAAGTCTAAGTAACAAAGCTCAAAGACACTACTGTAGTACAGACGACCTTAAAACTAGAGACTCAAAAGACTACGAGCCAGAGTCAAAGATCAAATTTAAAGATAGCAAGTGTCAATTTGTATTTCTAGGTGACCCTCCCTTAGTGGGATGATTGTTAGGATTATGAAAATCCATGTAAATAAGACCACAGTCAAACGCCCGAGTAATTCTAGCATCAGGTTACTCGTAGCCTTAAGAATATCGTTTAATTACCGTATGACATATAGGAGTTAGGCCGGGTCGTTAACACATATGTTAGCCACCCGTATAAGCCCACTAATCGGTACTCAAACACTTGTATTTAACCCCACTTTCCATCCATGGGAAAGGTTTGGATGTTCATTTGATAATACACACACTAAAAGTGTTTTTATCTCTTCTACTATAAATTCGCTTCATTCTGTAAAGATCGAATTAAGCCCCGTCTAGGGATAATAACAATGAAGTGATAAACACAGAAAAAATAAAAATGCACGCAACGGAAGATAATACAGAACACAACATTGTATATAACAAGGTGTTCTTTTATCATACTAGTCAACTATTCGACATTAATCAGTCGTACTATAGCCAATCTAGATAACTAACTATTATACACAAACTAATGAGCAACTATTAAGACTTCACATTGGAGATAGTCTACCTATGAAGGAAAATCCTCTAACCTAGACGCCTACCCTCATTTTATAATAGGAGGGAAGATATGGGTTTACAAGACAAGATAAGATCAATCTTATTTTAACCCGTCCTTCAATTCATCATAAATTACTATTTTGACTTATATAACCAGTCTTCAGATCAGCATAAATAACTATTTACTAGCCGATAGTATCTACCAGTCTACAATCAGTATTAATGTTGATACTTATAATCTTTTAGTGAGAGCATTAAATACTGTTGAGCTATCTTTCAATCGTATTAATGCGTTATTCCGCTTTGTCTTGTAGGTCCTCCATCTTTAATATGTTTGTCATAATCAACTTAAAGTATAAATTCCAACAATCTTCCCCTAGTTGATAATAGACAAAACCAATTAACACATGCTTCACCGAAGCTAAAATTAGATGAAGAACTTCCCCTGATCCATGCGCACTCTTCCCCTTTTTGTCAAAGAACACAATAGGAGTGCATGTTAGTAAGGATAAGTATAATGAACAATAAGCTTCCTCCCCTTAAAGTATATTAACATCTCTTGAATCTCGAACTCATAAATAATCATCTCTTCCTTCAGTACGAACAAGGACATGCTTATAAACTATAATTATGTAATATAAATGACTTTGAATAATTCTTGTAGTCGAAAAATGCGACGGCGATCCACATGCAATATGCCGATAGTCCTCGTGAGCTCCGGTCGCATCAACGACCCAGTATCTAGATCCAAAGTCAATGCTGTATCGTATCATACTCCGACCAAAAAAATGTAAATGGGCGTGGGGGTGGTAAAGGAGCGTGTGTAACTTTTCCATTCAAGGAATTATAACATGGCACTAAACTCGTCAAAAAACGATCCATAACACATCATCATTATCCGAGATCCCACGCGTCCATAAGTGTCTGTGACAGTCCGATATCGGCCAACGCTAGCAGTACAAACTAGTTATATCAGACAGAACTAGCAGAAACTTAAAAATACCTCGACGACAAAGGGCAGTAATAAAATTTTTCAACCACAATATTAACCCTATATATGACAGCCAACAATAATTTACCCCCAAGCAATAGTAACTTGCCATTAGTAGTCAGTATTAACAAACAGCCGCCAGTATTAAGACACCATCCTATCTTCAAGCAGTATTAAATCGTAATAGGCATACTTAAGTTCGAAAGCAGTACTAATCATGAATACTTGCTTCTTGTAAGACGGGAGGGACGAAACAAATATATGCCTAGATTTGGGTTCATAGAAAACCCTAATGAAGTACCAAAAACGACACCAGGAACCATGTACCTTTCTGTTGATCCATCTTCTTGGCTGCTGCTTATAATAGTTAGGGTTTCTTCAAAACCCAAGTTTGTATTAAACACAAAGAAGATATAATAGCTAAAGAAACCTTTACACCAAATTCCTAGAAAATAAACACTGCTACAGAAGGCACATGAAAACCTGATCGAACATAGATATCATAGCAAAACCCGCTCTGATACACAGTAGTACAGATCGATTAAGCCCGTCTAGGATAATATACAATGATTGCTAACATGCAACGAATAAATACAGAACTACAATCATTGTTATGAACAAGGTTTTCTTTATTCCATAACTAATAAACATTCGACTTTATCCAGACGACTATTGTCTATCAAGATAACTAACTATTACACAAAAACTAATAAGCAAACTATTAGACTCTCATTGGAGAAGTCAAACTAAGCGAATTGGATACCTCTAACTAGACTGCCTACACTCTTTGAAATAAGAGAGGGAGCTATTGTTTACAAGACAAAAAGAACCAATCTTATTAAGAACCCAGTCTTCAATCCTAGCTCATAAATACTATTTAACATATTTAACCCAGGTCTTCAGTCATCATAAATACTATTTGACCCGTCTCTTCAATCAGTATTAAAGTTGATCCACATCTTTTGTAGTGAGTCATTATATACTGTTTGGACTAATCTTCAGATCAAATTAACTGAATTACCAAGCTTTGGATCATATGGTAGGTCCCACATCTTAAATATGTTTTTGTGTCATAATCAACTCAATAATAATTCTCTACACTTTCTCCTCTCTATAAATCGACCAACCCTCTGAATCCCTACGTTGTGTTTATGAGAATATCCAATATGCTACTATCTTGAGTTAGGGTATTGAACTCTTTGAATTTTTCGCACATATCGTGTATTCATAATTGAGCAGGTTTGAGATTCAATCTAATGATTTCACCTAGATTCTTGTTCTTCTCCGGAACTGTTTCCTCAAAAGATCAAAAGTTTCATCATTCGTCGAATGGCTCAATTTCGCCACTATCCTCAATTTCTAGAAGTCCCACAATGCCTCCTTTAGTAAATATAGACATCGTCTTGTAGTTCACAAACTTTGAGGCCAACCAATTTTCAACTTGGGAATTAGTAGGGTCCCACTTAATTATAGGTGTGATAATCTGCCAGTGCAGGAAGGTGTGTAGTAGTTTCTCAAAAAAATTATCAGTCTCAAGCTGAAGCCAAAACTAGTAATTTGATCGTTTAATTCCATCCAAACGACCTCCATCTCATCTCCAACCAATGAGATTGCGAAAAACAACAACGCAGAAGATGATTTTAATCCAGATTCACATTCGTAAATCAATTGGGTCAAACAATTTTTAAAAAGGAATTTGATATGCTCGACCCACGTCTTCCCCGGTTTAGTCCCTAAACTAAAAGCATTTTTGTGCAAAATCATAAAGGAATTTTCCTTTTAGCTCATAGCGTTCTTTCCATTAACTGTAATGCTTTAATACCCAGAATAAGTATATGCTTGGTCATTAGTCATGAATTTTCTGGTTGTGAGGATTTTGCTTCTTTTCTGCCTACTCTTCTTCAATCAACTACTCTTAATGAGACATGTCACAAAGGTAAAATATCAAGACAGGATTTGTTCTGAAGAAAGGAATAACAAAAATTAAGCACGAAATCAAACACGAAAATGCAGCTTCTAATAGTCAGATGATCGTATTACGCCGTTATTCAATTGAAGTGAAAACTCCCTATTAATCTTCTTTCGTTTGAGTAGAATACGTTGTATTGGACAGAAAGTTTTGGTGATACACCTCATCTAATGTAAAGTAAGATACGCCGAATTCGATTAATCAACCAGAACAATGTATTATAAAAACAATTTAAATTACATGAAACAATTTAAACACACAAATATAACAAGAAAATATACATAAAATACAAAAATTATTCACTAATCTAAATTACACTAATCCTAAGGGTTAGATCTAATCTAATCTAATGCTAAAAACCAAAATATCAAATAAAAATCAAGATTAATTTTCACTCCCCAGCAGCGGCGCCAAAAACTTGATGGTGTTGTCGTGTAGGTGTATTTTATGCTTTCAAGTTTTAAATTTATATTTTGCTGACTTTACCTAAAACAACACTTTTCACGGGTAGTGTACCCGATCGATGGGAGTTTCGTAATAAGTAGGGTGTCTATCACAAAAAGCGAGAAACACTTTCAATTTATTAATACTTTGGTTTTTCTAATCTAAGTTAGTCTGATCTATGCTAAACCTATGTTAAACCTATGTTAATCTTAAATCTAATGGATAAGGGGGTTTTTCAGCCTGAGAGACTGGCACGGGTTTAGTGGTGACTAAAACCAATTTAAGACACTAAAACACACACAAGCAAATTAACAGAAGATAAAAGAGCGATCTAGCCAAATATAAGAAAATTGTATTAACCATTATTAATCTAATTAGAACGTTGGTTTGTTTATTTAGTGCAATGATTACTTATCTCGATGCGACATATCATTCTTAAGACTTAGGCGCTTCTTCCAAAGACCTAGACACGTAGAATTCTGTCACAATTAAACGCGTCCGCATAAAGTATCTATATTTTCTGATTATAATCTATCTTAGGGATTAAAGCAATGGTGATCTTGTTAAACCCTAGTCTCATAGGAAACTATACCCATCAAAAATTTTTGGGGCTTTAAAAAATTGGGTGGGGGCCAAAAATAAAAAAAATTTTTTATACACGGGTTAATACACAAAAATTGTTGATCCCACGCCTTGATCGATTCTTTACGTTGTAAAGTGTTTGTTACCTTGGATGAATCCAAAATAACAATGGTTGAGACTTTGTTTGTATACCAAAGTGTATGCGGAATCTACACTTTGATACTCTAGAGGTAATTATCAATGGAACAGTAACAACCAAAGAACAATGAATAAAACACAAACTGCTTCAATATTATTAGAATAATATGAGTACTCTTGTAGTACTAGGGTTACAAACCTTGAAGCTATTCTTTCTCTAAAACGTATCTAAATCTCTTAAGCATAAGCAACTCTTAAACCTTAAACTAGGATCTCCTTTTATACAAACAAGGAGTCCTTTACAAGATAAATGCCTAACTATTTGGAAGTTGTTACAATTCAAATACAAATATAACAGATATACATTCCTTATTTTTCTCTTTGCATCCTTATCTCCAAGTCAGCAGCTTCGACCATCAGCAATATTAATCTTTCTTCTAGCAGTATTAACTAACTCTGGCAGTACTAAGTTTGTACTGGCAGTACTAACTCCATTAGTACTGTTAGTTATACCTTGGCAGTATTAACTCTTGTGAAGATTTATTCCTAACAATCCTCCCCTAAACTTGTGATTTATCTTCAAATCCTAAGTTTCTTCTGGATTAAAATACTCTAGGCTTTCCTTTGCTGATGATTCTTTCAAACATCCTTCTACTTCTGTACTTGAGATCTTATAAACCTTAGAAGTTCAAATGCCTGTGAACTCTCATGATCAACCTCCAATTTCTTTTTCAACATCTTGGAAATCATCTCTTGACTTAGAGGGTATTTCTTTCTCTGTCAGATATTGTATGGCTATACCCTTTCTGCTGTCAGTAAAATGTGAATACACAAAAAATCTATAAACTACAGTTATCACATTGTATTCTTGTTGATTCTTCCTTATTTCATTTCTTATCAGGCTAAAGAAAGTGTGCAGATCTCCCCAAAGCATAAATCATATCCATTCAGGTCTTGAAGCACTATACCTTTCTTTGACTAATCTTTGCATCTCTCTTATCCTTGTCTACTCAAAGTTCTTCAAGCATCTCACTCAAAACTTATATTTGTTCTTGGAACTCATATACTCTTGAAGATTTGATAATACTTGAAAATTTTTCTGTCAAAGTTGTAAGTCTTCTAATCAATAATTGGATACTTTGTAAGAGAGAGATTCAACATCTTCTGCAGCATCTTCTTGGAAGATATCTAAAAACTTTGAGTTTCTTTCTCTTAAGAATCTTCTTTAACTTCTGTCTGATTAAGAGTTCAGACTGTTCTTTAAGACTAGTTGTTCGCGCTAGACACCGGTATTAGAGAAAGAGCATCTCTACAGTTAATCCACTGTGATACTGTCATGTATTGAATTGAGAGTTTTGTCTGTACAGAGAGCGCCGCCGTCCATCAACATATGCTCCTCTTCACTCGCTAAATCTTTTCACGGACGACTTCCATCTTTTCACTTCCCTGCTCCCTGTCCACATAGGCTCAATATGTGCATTTTTAAAATCCAAACCTTTTCAAAGATTGGCCTATAATCTCATTATAAGACATTCCCTTGAAGTCACTAATCTTGTAGTTTCCCTAATTCTTCAAGTATTTGATCATATTTCTCCTTGCCTGGGTAATTGTCTTAGGTTTCATCTTCAGAGCATGATACCTTATGACTGAAGGATCATTCTAATCTATCTTCTTAGTAGACTTGGCTTCAGCCATAGCTCTTTGTCTTTCCTCTTCATCCCACTGTCTAGCAATTTCTTTATCTCTTGCAATTTGTGCCCTTTGTTCTTCATTCATTTGTTCTTCTAGTCTGATGGCTTCAGTAAAACTTAACCTTTCTTGTTCAATCTCTTTCTTAGACTTCTTTTTGGGCTCAGACTCTGTCATTATTTCTTTTCCCTTGTCTTTTCTTGTCCTTTGCTCTTGACTTCTTCTTCTATAAGTGATAGTTCTTCCAGCAGTACTAATATTTTCCTCAACAGTACTAACTACTGGAACTTCACTAGCAGTACCTTTTGATGCACTAGCAGTACTAACTTCAGCACTCCCTTTCTCGTTGCTTTCTTGATCTTGAATGACTTCAGTGGGAGTCACTTCTTAAATAATAGGTTCAGTTTCAGTACTTGCTTTCTCTTGAACCTCTGCATCAGATAATTTCCTCCCTTATTTGGAAGAATCATCTTCAACATCTTCATCATCTTCAGAAAGGACAACCTTAGCTCTTTTCCTTTCTTTCCTAATCTTGACTCTAGCCTCAAATTTCTTGACCCTTAGAATGAGCTTAGTGAAAGCAGAACTGTAATTTTTCTTTGTCTTCCTTAAGTCATCCTCTAAAACTCCAATCATCTTAGATAGTTTGGTAACCAAATTCGTCAAATCATTTAGTTTCAAGCTACCCACATCACTTCTATGTGAGTGAACAACATGGAGAGGTGAGTCATAAGGTGTAGGAAAATGGTGTTCTGCTCCAGTAAGATTTCAAATGATAGATTCATTGGTCTTACGATCACAAAGCACATGTGAGTCTCCTCTTTAATAATTCAAATGCTTTTTGACATTCATCATTGAATTCTATATATATATATATGTATATATATATATATATATAGGGTGGGGTTATAATAAAAAAGATGTTATAATAAAATAGGTAGGGTGAAATCCTAGCCCTTGGATCAAATCAACCTAATATATAGGGTGAGGTTATAATAAAAAAGATGTTATAATAAAATAGGAAGGGTGAAATCCTAGCCCTTGGATCAAATCAACCTAAATTCCAAAAAATAAAAAAAAGCGGAGCAAAAATCATAAAAACGTCAAACTTCAGGGTTATTTATGAAACTTTGATAAAAAAATACACCCGCGCTTAAACTTTTCCCCAAAACAAACACACACACACACACACACAAATCGCTACCAAACTTTCCGATCAAATCTCTCTCTAAAAAACACACAGTTCCGATTAAATCTCTCTCTCAAAACTTAAACACAGTTCCGATCATCCTAGGGAATCATGGTTAAAACGTTTCAAGGACATTCACCGCCTTCTCCATCTGGTAACTATATCTACGGCATCATTAGGTTTATTTTTGTTTATAGATTATTGCATTAGGTTTTTTTATATAAATTGTTTTTATGTTTAATTTGTAGGAAATAAAAAAAAGTAAGGAAACAGAATCGACAAGTAAGTTTTCAATATTTTGTTGTTGATTTTTTTGATGTGCTAGAATGTCAACTGTGATGTCTTAGGGACTTATGATTAATTTTGTTTTGCGTTTGTGATAAAATAAGAGAGTGTGTTTGATTATGCTTGTGATGTGTTAGGATTTGAACTGTCATGCCCTCGGATGTAAATAGGCATGAGGTAGCCTTATTTGTGTTTGTCGTTTGTGAGAAAATGAGCGAGTGTGCTTGAAAAAAGCTTCTGAAAACAATGTTGATAAAAAACAATTCAAGTGGAAAAAACAATGAGTAAGTATTTAATTTAATTTTAATTTTGATTGAATATGCTTGTCATGTGTTAGAAATTGAATTGGGATGTTTAAAAATTTGTTAGAAAATGTTAGAGTGTACTTGAAAATGCTTGTAATGTGCTAGGATTTGAACTGTGATGTCCTAGGATTTAAATAGGCATGAGGTAGCCTTAGTTGTGTTTGGCGTTTGTGAGAAAATGATTATGAGTGACTGAATATGCTTGTGATGTGGTAGAATGTGAACTGAAATGCATTAGGGTGTTTTCTGATGTACATAGGGATGAGTTAGGGAAAAATAGACTTTGTTTTTTGTCCGAAAATGATTGTGAGTGATTAAATATGCTTGTGTTGTGGTAGAATGTGAACTGATGTGCATTAGGATTGAGATTATGTTCATAAGCATAAGTTAGGTTTTAACATGTTTCATGTTTTGTGATAAAATGATTGCATGTTCCTGAATAACCTACTGATGTGGTAGAGGATAAATTGAGATGCACTAGGATTATGCTGATGTAGATATGGATGAGTTAGGGATAAAATTATTATTAATTACAATAAATAGACTTTGTTTTTTTGTCTGAAAATGATTGTGAGTGACTGAATATGCTTGTGATGTGGTAGAATGTGAACTGAAATGCATTAGAGTGTTTTTTTGATGTACATAGGGATGAGTTAGGGAAAATAGACTTTGATTTTTCTTTGAAAATGACTGTGAGTGATTAAATATGCTTGTGATGTGGTAGAATGTGAACTGAGATGCATTAGGTTCTATGCTGATGTACATAGAGATGAGTTAGAGAAAATAAACTTTGTTTTTTGTCCGAAAATGATTGCGAGTGACTAAATATGCTTGTGATGTCCTTGATTATGCTTGTGATGCGATAAAATGACTTTGTTTTTTGTGTTAAAATGATTGCATGTTCCTGAATAACCTTTTGATGTGGTAGAGGATGAACTAAGATGCATTAGGATTATGCTAATGTAGATATGTATGAGTTAGGGAAAATAGAATATGGAGGAGAGAGGAGAGAAGATCGCTCGCTGCTCATGGATTGTGATGACTGAATATCTTGTGATAGTGAGAGTGAGGATCGCGAGTATCGCGCGGAGGACGCGCGGGATGCATTAGGGAGTTATGATGTACAAGGGATGAGTTAGGGGAAAAATAGAGTTTTATTTTTTCCATAAATGATGTTGAGTGAACTAAATATGCTTGTGAGAGGTAGAATGTACTGCAATACGTTAGGTTGTATGCTGATGTACATAGAGATGAGTTAGAGAAATGCATTATGCTTGTGATGAGGTAGAAATTGAACTGTGATGTTTTCCTATAATGTAGCCTTATTTGCTAGGAAATGGACCTATGATGTGAAGATATATATATTATTGTCTTCTGTGGAAATAAGTTTCAGGTGATAATAAGTTGAAGATAGCAACAAAAACAACGTGCGTTTACAAAAAAAAAAAAACAAGAAAAAAAAGTGCTGAAAAAAATTTGCTAAAAAAACAAAAATCAAGTAAAAAGCAATGAGTATATTTAATTTAATTTTAATTTTGATTGCATATGCTTATTATGTTAAAACAAATGTATGTCTAGGATTTATGCTGATGTGCTAGACAATGCACTGTAACATATAAGAATAATGTTTTAAACTATTCTGTTTAATAATGTTTCAGGTGATAATGAAGTAGACAACACGAATAGAAACAAGGACTTACCGAAAATAACAAGAAAGAAGGTTGCTACAAAAAATGTTGTAGAACAAACTGTTGAAATGGAAAAATTAGTAAGTAAGTATGTAATTTAATTTTATTTTTGATTGAAATGATATGAAGTCTGGCTGAACATGATAATTTGTGGCTGATTATGATTTTGTTTTTAAAAATTAAATGAAATGCAATATGATATTACAAATAAATAATTGCATTAGAGTTCAAGCTTGTTATGCTTGTTATGTAGAAGAATGTGATCTGAAATGCATTAGGTTGTATGCTGATGTACAAAGATATTGCGTTAGAGGAAAATCAACTTAGTTTTTGTCTAAAAATGATTGTGATGTGATTAATATGCTTGTGATGTGGTAGAATGTGATCTGAAATGCATTAGGTTGTATGCTGATGTACATAGAGATGAGTTAGAGAAAATAAACTTTGTTTTTTGTTCGAAAATGACTGTGAATGACTAAATATGCTTGTGATGTACCTGATTATGCTTATGATATGATAAACTGACTTTGTTTTATGTGATAAAATTATTGCCTGTTCCTGAATAACCTACTGATGTGGTAGAGGATGAACTAAGATGCATTAGGATTATGCTGATTAGATATGGACGAGTTAGGGAAAATAGACTTTGTTTTTTGTTCGAAAATGATTATTAGTGACTGAATATGCTTGTGATGTGGTAGAATGTGAACTGAAATGCATTAGGGTGTTTTATGATGTACATAGTGATGAGTTAGGGAAAATAAAGTTTGATTTTTGTCCAAAAATGATTGTGAGTGACTAAATATGCTTGTGATGTGGTATAATGTGAACTGAAATGCATTAGGTTGTATGATGATGTACATAGAGATGAGTTAGAGAAAAGCATTATGCTTGTGATGTGGTAGAAATTGAACTGTTATGTTCTATAATGTATGCTGATTTGCTAGGAAATGGACTGTGATGTAGAAGAATATATGTTTTAATCTATTCTGTTTAATAATGTTTCCAGTGATAGTGAAGTAGACAACACGACAGAAACAAGGAGTTACCAAAAAAAACAAGAAAGAAGGTTGCTACAAAAAATGTTGTAGAACAAACCGTTGGGAGGACTTAACGTACAAGAAATGTGGTTACTTACAACTAATATTCGTCAAAAGAAGGATCTAGAAAAGGACTGCTGATGTAAAAGGCACAAGTGCGGCGGTGTGATCTTTAAAGCCAAAAACTTTGATGTGTTTCAAAAGCTTTAAATTTATAAGACTGAAAATAACGAATAATTATATGGAAACACACAGGTAAAAGTATAACCCACGTAGGTAGTATAATCTTTTTAGGTAAGACCAAGTCGCCCACAGGGATTAGAGTAGTGTTCAAATAACCAGAAAGAAAATAGACTTTAACAACTTTGAAAATAACTTTAGTTTTACCAATGATAAAATGCATGACTACTCGGTTAGATGAAAATAACTTATAAGTGTTGGAAATGATTTGACCTCGAATATGGGACTTTAATTTATAAAAATGATTTCTCGTCAGAAAACGTTTTCACAAACTAACATGGTTAACTTAAGACTTATATTTAGTTAACTACACCAAATGTGTCACTCAAATAATCCAGTTATTATAATATCAAAGCTTATTTTGTTTATCAATTTACGAAAGTGGATTTCTCGGCACAAATTTTAAAGATCATAGACAAATCTTTAAAACCACATAGATCATAACAGGTCTTTCGACCTATACCGATATGATTATATAATCTAAGTTGATAAGCAAAAAAAGATAAGATAAGATATAACAGGTTTGCAACATAAGCTTAAGATTAAAGCGATCAAGATCATACTAAACACTTATTTATTATCGTAACTTCACCGAGCAGTCATGAGAGATTTAGCCTCTCATGGCTAAGGAGTTCATAACAAAAGTACACTTTACATAAACTTCCATTATTTCAATAACTAGGTAAGAAAATCATCTTCGTTCTTGATCGTTAGATCTTTTCCTTTAAAGAAAGAGGTGTTTCTTGGTGTAAGGGAAGTATGTATGTGTGGGATAATTTGTAGAATGAGATAGATAGTGAGGAATGAGTGCTTTGAGGATGAAAATTCATCCTCAATTTATAGGCAAGTTTGGGTACAAAGTACGGCGCACTTAGGAAAAGGTGCGGCGGACTTTGGGTGTTAATGCGATAGCATTTAATGGCTTTTACTGGAAGTGCGGCGCACTTACAAATAAGTGCGGCGGTTTTGAGATCCATGAATATTTCTTTAACAAAAGCGTTGGTCGATTGCTGAGATTTCATGAAATCGTTGAATTGTTTTTGAAGATCGTATGGTTTATCATCGGTATTGGATCGGTAGTTGTCTCGATTGTAACTACTTCGTTCGTTTGAACGCCAATTATCGCGATTCGAGTCCTTTGGCTAGAAATCTTTTCTTTTCTTGTATTCGTTTCCCAAAGTGTATAGATTCATGAGCTTGGGTCTCTAGAGTCTTCATGATTTGTGTGTTCTTGATTTTATCAATAATGTGAATGCTCATGTTAAATCTTAACCTGTTAAGAAAAGTTCAAAGAAAAAAGTTTGAAAACCAATAGGAAAGGTGTTTACTAACATTGGATATATCTGGAGACCTATTGGTCGGACATTCACTATAGTAGGAAATGCGTGCCCTTTAACTAGGATTACCACAACTACTGAAGTGCCCCTTAAGATACCATCTTCTCTAGATAATGAAACACCGAAACCTGTCGTAACATTGGTTTACTCATGGAAACCTAGGAAATCTAAAACTAATGGTCCTATTAGCAAATCTAAGGTTTTTAAATCTGTATATGCTAACAAAAAGGAACAATCTCGGGTATTTGGACTCTGGCTGAATGCAGCCCAAATTAAAAAAATTTTCTCTAGTATTTGGACTCTGGCTGCTCCAGCATATGACCGGAGATCGCTCTTAGCTCACCAATTTCGTAAATAAGTTTTTGGGTACAGTCAAATTCCGAAATGATCACGTGGCAAAGATATTGGGTTATGGTGATTATCAGATTAGGAATGTTACGATATCAAGGGTTTACTACGTGGAAGGACTTGGACACAACTTATTCTCCATTGGGTAATTTTGTGATTCGAAACTTGAAGTTGCTTTTTGCCAACACACCTGCTTCATTCGTAATTTAGAAGGTGTTGATCTATTGACTGGATCTTGAGGCAACAATCTGTATACCGTCTCTTGGAGATATGATGGCTTCTCTCCTATATGTCTCTTGTCAAAGGCCTCAAAGACTAAGTCCTGGCTATGGCACCGACGTTTGTCTCATCTGAACTTTGGTGCAATCAACCATTTAGCTAGACACGGTCTTGTTCGAGGTCTCCCTAAGCTTAAATTTGAAAAGGACCATCTATGTTCTGCTTGTGCAATGGGTAAAAGCAAGAAGAAATCCCACACACCTAAATCTGAAGACACCAACCAAGAGAAACTATATCTTTTGCACATGGATCTTTGTGGACCAATACGTGTCGCAAGTGTTAATGGAAAGAATAACATCCTCATCATTGTTGATGATTACTTACGATTCACATGGGTTAAGTACTTAAGGTCAAATGATGAAGCTCGAGATTTCATAATCAAGTTTCTCAAGATGATCCAAGAACGGCTTAAAGTGCATGTCCGAAGAATTAGAACAGATAATGGAACTAAATTTGTTAATCAAACCTTGCGTGAATATTATGAGAAGGTTGGCATCTCTCATGAAACATCTTAGCTCCGCTCTCCCACAGCAAATGTATCGTTGAAAGACGTAATCGACACTACATTAAGGTTGGTCCCGCACAATGTTGAATTTATGCAAAAGCCATGGTTATTCTTATGGTTAGCAGCTGTTTGCTACCCAGCATGTTACACCCAAAATCCGTTCCATTCGACGTCTTCGTTACGCAAACACCATATGAGCTTTTACATGACAAACCTCCCGACTTATCATTTTTCCATGTATTTGGTGCACTCTGCTATCTGACAAATGATAGTGAGAATTTAGGTAAGTTACAACCGAAGGCTGATATTGGTATTTTCATTGGCTACGCCGTTCCATAAAGAAGCATTTCAAATTTACAACCGACGTACTAGACGAATCATTGAAACAATTCATGTAGACTTTGATGAGCTGACTGCGATGGCTTCTGAACACATCAGTTCAGGACCCGCACTTCATGAAATGACTCATGCAACAATCAGTTCAGGACTCGTGCCAAACTCTCCTCCTTTAACATCGTTTGTACCACCTTTAAGAACTGATTGTGATATTTTGTTTCAACCAATGTTTGATGAATTACTCACTCCTCCACCAAGTGTTGATTACCTAGCCCCTGAAGTTATTGCTCCAATTACTGACATAGTTACTCCAGAACCCGCTGCATCAACCGGTTCACATTCCTCAACAACAGTTGACCAATATGCACCATCACCTAGTAACTCTCAAACAACACCCGAAACTTAATATCCTATCATTCCTAACGATGTTGAAGCAGACAATCATGACTTAGATGTTTCACACATGAATAACGATCCGTTCTTTGGTATCCCAATTCTAAAGTTCCTTCTGATCATCTCATCAACGATTTCTATCATACAATTGGGCATCCTATCAACCAAAATTTCTAACATAATCGCAATTGGACTAAGGATCACCACTTAAAACATAATCGTGAACTCGCTAGACCAGTGTCCACAAGGCTACCAATTACATAAGCAAGCTCTTTCTGTTACTATGATGCTTTCCTCACTGCTGTTGAACCCAAGACGTATAAAGATGCTTTGACTCAATCTTGCTGTATTGAAGCAATGAAAGAAGAGCTCCATGAGTTTGAAAGCCTTAAAGTATGGGAGCTCATACCCCTACCAGACAAAGTTATGGTTATTACTTTGAAGTGGATCTACAAAGTGAAGCTAGACGAAGGCGAGGTATTCTAAAAGACACAAGGCTCGAATAGTGGCACGTGGGTACCGCAAGAGAGGAATTCAATTTTGGAAGAGTCTTTGCTCTGTTTGCAAGATTTAGAGGCTATAAGGAATTTTTCTCAAGCGTTTTGCCGCTCACGAGACATGGTGTCTACCAAATAGATTGTCAAGACTGCGTTTCTAATGGTAATCTCTCATGCGGGAAGAATTTATGTTAGTCACCGGAACGGTTTTTGTGGATCCAATAACCCTAAATCACAGCTTACAAGCTAAAAGAAAGCTCTTAGGGTAGGATAGATCACAGCTTACCGACTATGCCTTGTATTCAATAAACTTCCCAATGTCCAATGATAGCAAAAAGCGCTAATGCCTAAAGCTGCAAAAATGTTTCAACATTCAGGTCGAAGCATATAGACAATCATATTTTCCCTTATCAAGGAGCATGTTGAGAATGGGGTGATATGAACCTTTTACTTGGTTCAATATGAAGTATCAACCAACTGCGGACAAATCGACAAAAGCCCTTGCAAGATAAATAATTAAATTTCTTATCAAAACTAGGAATGCGGAGGTTTACCGCTGGAGCTCTCAAACAATTGGCAGATGAAGTTGAGAATATGGTGATACCTATTCAAATATCCTTATCAATTAATATATTAAAACCATAAAAACCAAAAAGATTTTTCATTTTTCTGAAATTTTTTATAAAAACAAAATACAAAAATATAATATTCATAAAACCAAAAAAAAATTAAAAAATAAGAAAAATATAAAAAGAGGTAATAATGTCATGTCTTCTGAAAATCGATAACATTTACGGTCTTAGAAATGTCATTCAATAATGATACGAGGCTGTAAATGAAGTTCGAGCAGAAGATTCAAAAGCTTTCAAAACATGCCAAAAATGGCTTGCTATTATTTCAGATAACAACCCGGTCATCATCTTAAAGGCAAGTATTTCAACAAGAAAACTTGACCTCATAATGGGAATTTATTCTCGGGCATGGTCTACTTTATGACAATGCAAAGGCTTGTGTTTACTTTGCAACACAACCCGTGCTTTCTATATACCATAAGTGTACGTGTCAGTGCGCTTATGTGTGAAAACAAGAGAAATCTTATTTTATTGGTGTTTGACTTTCAAAATAAAACATTAAGTCATTTGAAAATGTTTTTTCAAGTACATTTGACCACTCAAACAATGACTACTACTCTTTAACTAGAAAACGGGTCATTGTTTGAGGGGGAGAAAATGTCAAATATCTTCTTCTTAATAATAATATGATTAAAGAAAAAGGTTTTTAAACAATGTTGGGAATTAGAGGCTTCTACAACTTAATGTTGTAGGTTCAAGTTTGTGTTGTTGCTGAAGATTAGAGAAAACAGTCTAAGTCATTAGTACTGTTAGTATAATAGTTAGTGCTGCCAGTACAAAGTGTTAGTA